>JAQFYE010002122.1:0-19296 GCA_034694305.1 Protaphorura glebata | reverse complement strand
GTCCGGAATTTCTCGAGACCGGGAGTCCATAATTTTTCTAGACTGGGATTTTGGGGAAACTGGGTCGCGCGATGACAACCATGTACCTCGTAGCTTAGCTCGGATCAAGAGGGAAATGCAATTCAATTTTATGAGGAAATTTTGCAAGTTGAACTGAGCTAGTTTTCCTTGGTGGTTTCAGCTCTAGTAGAAAATATGTGAGTCATTCTCACTGTAGCCTCAATGAATGATGACACTAATTTTTGATCGCGTGTGTTCTAAAAACTAGGTGTATACTACTCCTGGACATGCCTAGCCTAATGTTTTGTGTTGTCTGGGTGGAAAATAAGGGTACACAGAGAAAATCAATTTCAATTTTTGTACATCATGTACTAACGCTTCAGCTTTCATTCCAGGTGTACACTTGCTTTTGTGCGTCACACAAAAATCTGTGCGTATGCTTTCTGAGCAAAGGAAAAGTAAAACCTTTCTTTTCTAAAAGAGAAATTCAAAAGGTCAGTCATAGGTCGGCCACCGACCATCTGTTTCATAGTGTGTATCATAGTATCAAAATATTGGTCTTACAAGGGAACTTCCGTGTTTGTCGAATCAATACATAAGGTTAAATTGTAGATGTAAAATCTTCTACTAATATTAGAAGAGAAAATACAAAATAGTTAAAAATATTTTCGAAATTATCAAACGTTTTTAGACAGGGCAAATTCCAGAAATGTTTTAATGCAATTAAATTGTCTTGGACAGTAATATCACGAACTATGCCATTAATGGGTTAATTTTTGGCTATTAACAAATGGTTGATGTTCATTTAACATGTCATCTATAATATTTTGGACCGAAGCGTGCAGGACGACAATGAGGAGTGTCGTTGATTCTATTCCTCCAATATTCCATTATAAAAATTTGGTCTTGGATAAAAATTTATAATTCAATTTGAGAGTGGGTGGAAGTCAAGACCCTTTTAGTTATGTTTAATTCAAAGGAAATAAAATAGAGTTTCCCATTCCTGTGACTTTTCAGCACTGCTCCCGAACCACTTTCTGTCGTTGTTAGTTGGTCATTAGGAAGTGCCATTCTGTGAAACTGTGCTAGTGTTATTTCTGGCAGCCTATCGTCATTTGGTGAACTCATGGAAGTGAGAAACAAGAAATATAGGCCCATTCCATTTAATAGACAGGGACTGAGCCTGCAGAGGAAGACCACTACTCCATACACACTTCTTTATCATGTTCACCTAAAACAATGTTGGACTAATACAAAAGGAAAGGACGGGGATAGAGGAAGGAAATAATGAAAAATTCATGAAAATAGCCCCATAAAAAATTGAAATACGATTTTCGATGGTGTAATGCTAATAGTCAAGCCTTGACAGGGAGTTTCAACACAAAAAATCCGATGCTGAAGTTCACTTCCACAGAGAAGGTTCATGATCGTCCCCCTCATCCCCTTTGCAGCTTTCAGAGATGTTCAAATAAATTAAGATATACATTTTGTTTAACATTTATCGCTATTATCCATTTTCAGGAGCAATTCAATTTCGAAATGAAAAAGGAATAAGCTATAAGAGGTCCAGGGATTTTATGTATGTATCTGTGTCGTATTCTAAAAATTGTACGCGAACCACATGCATGATTGACAAGACCAATGACTCTTAGTATCCCACAAAATTTAGTACGAAATGAACATCTCATTATTCTTAGACACCCTACGGCTAGAGCAAAAGTTAACGAGTCACCCTGTATAATACGTAGTAGTGTCGCAGTGCAGTGTAGCGTCGTGCACCACAAATTTGATCATTTGTTTGTTTTTACTCCCGAAGGTAAAAGCAAAGGGGAAAATACCTAAACCTACATAGAAAGTCCCTTGATTAACTTTTCCCGCTTTAACCACATATTGAGTGGGAGAATTTTTGTTGGGTACGAAGGAATAAAACCAACCCAAGTAGGATTCTCTTGTCGTGTCTATGACAGAAAGAACCACACCTACTCAGAAACTTTCTGTTTGCCATGTAGTGAAATGACAGGGAAGATATTTTTGTGGGAGACCTTGTAATTAACTGCCAATTTTAGAGTATACACGATAACCTGAAAAATGCATGGTCCCATGAGAAATTCATGAGTGAACCATTGCTGGGAATGTTTCGAGTCAGCCATATGGGGATAGGTCAAGCGGTGAGGACTTTTCCTGGTTCCTCAGAGTCTGCCACTAAACGTATTACAAATTGACTAATTCTGGGGCGTTTGACCCTAACATCGTTGGGTTTCCTATCCTGAAATTACATATTCAGTTTCTTTTGTATCTTCATTTACAACTTTCACTACAAATCGAAAGGGAAGTTGTATTTGAGGAATTGATTTTTAAACTTCAATCTCAATATTCAAAATGCATGTTACACTACCCATTCCTGTGGATATGAGGAACGGGCCAGGTTTTGATTTCTTCAAAATTCATCACATGGAAAAAGTACGGAGAAAATCGTAATATGAGGAATCACTCCCAGGTCAACGGACATGAATGAATTATCACTCTTGGGGATATTGTTCCAATACCTACGATTAATAGGATTTAGCACACGAATTCTCATAATTAAATTGTTCCTCTGGACGTAAAGACTGTATAACGTGCACGTTAGTTTACATCTTGATGCATTTTTGTTTGTATTTTTTAATTAATATGCCTGTCCAGAAATCCAATCACAGCTTTGCTGGTCTTCGTATTGATTGTCTGGCATTCGAAATACACTGGATATGACTTATACGAAAAAAATTCACAGTAAACTTTAGTGACATCGAACCACCAACCTAGACACCACGCTTTATACCAGAATTGTGAACTTTACCATAGGACGTAGAGACTTTCAAGATTAATTATTTTGACTCCAAGACTGTTTGTGTGTAAATAGAGTGTGTATTCGAGACTCTCAACCTGGAATTGGTTACTTGGAACAAGTGTTAGACTGAAGGGTGACTTGAGAAGTTAGGTGGGTAATTTAAGGTTGAAGTGAAGGAGCTGTAGTGCGTGGCATTGTTTTAAGAAATAATGAGACCACCTTGAAGCCATAACTGTGATTTTGTGTTTTCTGTACGTGCGTACTCTCTGGGACACGGGAGTCGAGTGTGGATGTGGTGGTCATAGTAGTAGTCTGAAAAGCAAACATCATAATGTCCCTTGGCAAGTGAGTGGTAAGTATCTTCTGGTTGGATGCTTTGGTCGTTTCCTGGGTCGTTGAGTCTGGCTACTTTGGCGCAATTAGCATCATAAAGTACAAAGAGATTTCTTATCTTGCCAGAATGGATCGATGGGAAGCGTTTGATGTCAAAAAATCTGAGTAAAATGGAAAAAGGAACGTTCCGGACATAAAAGTTGATGGTATAACGATAGTTTTGGTTTTTCTCTGAGACAGCTTCCTAATTGACATTAAATGAGCCTGAAAAGACTCGTTCAACTTCAGTCTTCGTACGTACCTTACTATCGTCATCCTGTGTAGATGGAGACGGACAACCAGGGACCAGAGGTCAAATGTATTATATCAAATGAGCCCGAGCTCTTAACCACTCTCCAACTTCCAATCACCCTTGCTAAATTATTTCGTTCGACGTGGACCCAGCGGAAATGTCAGTGGCAGGATGGCATGCCCTGTAAACTACCACTACACTTCTATACATCCCAGTCAATCCGATCCTTCAGACTGACAAAGTTAGTTTGGCAGATTGACGAACATGTCATTTAGAATTCCTCCAAACAACGGACTATTTTGTGTGTTAGAACAACAACTCCTAGTCTGGGAATAATTTGTCATTCATTTACGCACGACGTGCTCTCTCGCACTTCATGTACGACCGACCAGATTGAACACGTGGATTTAAAATTTAATTATCTTACTTTTGTAATATATCTACGTGATTATTGAACCAAAGTGTTAGTTTCTAATGTAACTGAAATTGTTGAATTGTAATCTAACTGAAATAACCTTCCTTTCACTTCGTTTCGTCAATAATTATTTAGAGAACCAAAATTTCAAATATTGGCCCGGGCTTCTATTCCTAGACATAAAAATTATACCTGTTTGTTCTTTACTTTTTTTTTCAATGGTTTATTCAAGTGACAACGAAATATAACACGATAATAAAATCACGTTGATCCCAATTACATGTCACCGTCTAATACGGTGATTACTAGTACTATACGGTTCTGTTGTCGTAAGGGAGAAAGTAGTGAAAGCTTATCTGTAAGACCTAAGAAAATATCAAATTACTGAACGCGATAACTTTACTAAATAAGTAGTATTAAAATTTTCACTAACCCCAGACAAGTGCTAAAACGTATTTATTGGATCGTTGCATTAAATCGCCGGAATTGACTAGACCATGGGTTTCTAATTTATTTTTCGATATTAGTAGGATGTAATAATTCACGAGGAAGAGGAATGTGACATTGAGTCGAGCTGACGACTCGCTTGACTTCTCCATGCTTTTGACCTTAAGTTTGAGGCGAATTGGAAGTGGACTGTATGGAGTGATCAGTAAAAATAATAACATTGTGACATTTGATTTTGTTTGTGCGATACTCGAGGGAAATCGGTAGTAAGTGGGTCGTTCCAGCATCAGTCTCACAAGGAATCACTCTGAAGCGATAGACGAACACATATTCACACTGGGGAATTCCAAATATCTCATTTCATCTCATCTCTTGTGCTACAAGAAGGGTCGTGGCGACAAGTGGAAAAAATATCATCTGGGCTTTGAATGACCTAGACGGGGGGTTTGATTCCTGGAGTAGACATGACAATTTTGACCACGCCGTGTCAGTAAACTTGAAGTATGTGTAAAATAGGCCCAGATTGAATTTTGGTAGACTTCCCTCAGAGATTTGTATAAGGAAGTCTGTTTCAAAACTTTCACTTTGACCAAGTCATGGTCAAACTTTTCACTTTGGGATAAAACAAACTATTTGGGGATCTGATAGTACTAATTGATATAAGAAGTCGGGACTCGCCCGAAACTTGGTTTCATCAGATCAAGAGTTTACCTTGTATGATAATTTAGTTAGCAAGTCTTGGGATCCTGTAGTATTAGAAAATACCTAGTTGTTTTGGATTTCGTAGTAGGTCGTTTGGATTTTGAGTTTGGTTGGATTGGCCCTTCCGTTCTATCCCTGTCACCGATTTCTGTGACACAAGCGTATGTAGACGTTCTTCCAGTACTTTTTCAGCAACCAGTTCCAGAGTTATTCATGAGTCAGAGGAGGAGCATTATTCCAAAAGAGGGCTTCACATCCGCCGGGATCATTAATCTTTACTCTCTCTATGTATACGTAAGGACGAACGGAAATTTATTGTTCATTCAACATTTCTCACTCAAATTGCTGCCTGTTCGGCCAACTCAACCACAAAATAGTTCATCGGCTCTCAACTTTTGTTGGGTGTTTCACAAAAGAAGAGAGGGAGGTTTCAAAATGCTGACGCATATGTACGCACCACAATAATTTTTGTATGAGCCACAAAGTTTGAGCTCGTATTTATTGAAATGAGACAAACTTGGAGTCAGAACCCATAACTTTTGCATTCGAGCACAATTTTGAGAGAAACAAAAACAAAACAAAAATAAAAATTGGACTGAAGGTCTCACCACACCCAAAATTGTCGAACCCGCATAATTATAGAAAAGCGTGACCAAAAGTGTATCTAATCCTAAAGTTTAAAATTGTGAGAGTTTGTTCCATGTCGTATTGTGGATAATTATCGTGGTTTGCTCTGCTGCTCTTTGCCCTACTATTCCGACTGCAGTTTTGAGAGACTCCATTAGCATTAGTAAATCCGGTTGCTTTTGTTATTCAACCGTCCGCAGAGTCTCTTCTATTTCCACTGCACCCAAAGAATGAAGTCATTAGCTTCATTGATCGTCGTCGTCTCACTAAGTCTAGGTCTAAAAACTAAACTAACTCATGCCATCCACTCTTTCCTTTCTCCCACGCTCCAGACCCCACCCACAAAACACTAAACAAAGTTCTTTGTAATTCATTCCTCTCATTGTATTTACACACGGCTTTTGTGGGTGACCTGAATTATTCCACTACCACCATCAGCTCGTTTGTTTGTCATCCAACCCGCTCCTTCTCATTTTTAATTATTCTCACCAAACTTCAGTTCAATCAACAAAGTTTTGGCCAAAATCACACGCGGACCTATTTGTAATTTACATGCTTCATTCATCGTCCTCGCCCTTTCCAACTGGCAAGGTATTCTGGATCATCACTTTCTTTTTTTCTGCGTTAGGGTCACCCTGTCCGTAGGTCTTCATAGAAGGACGTGAACTCTACGGTTAACTTTTCGTATATCGAACCTGCAAAATGCGACAAAATTAGTTTGATTAAAGGAATGGTTGGTTAGAAGCTACACTTATGACCACTTATGACCTTGTGTCATTCTGTGACCTTGGAGTTTGGAAGCATAAATTTAATTCTGGTGGAACAGTCCTGCCAATCAACGAATTGCATTTCTAACTTTCTCCAAAAATCACTATAAAACTAACCGGGCTAAATCCAATTTCTCGTTCCTATGCATATAATGAAAATTGGAAGAACTGAAGCGTAAAGATAAAGTAGCCGCCATTTGAAATCTGTATGAACGTTAATATTGTAAATCATGAAGGAAAGGAGGTAATATGCAGAAACGTTACATATGTCTGTGTGTGTGTGTGTGTGTTTTTTGGAAGAGAAAAATTGGGTTGTTTTTCAGAGTGGAAAAAGAGTGGGAGCGTAAGTGCGTTTGGAAGGACGGAAGTACTGGATAGATACTAGTAGTCCCACTAACACAAGTTTATTCAAATAAGTTTAAATTTGTGGATTGTGCTGAAACCGGAGGGCTATGAGCTGAGCGGAGCTGAGACCAGCAAAATTTCTCTACTTTTTTCGCTTATGTACATACGTGAACTGGTCTCATGGAGACTCCAGATTGGACGACTACTGTTGGAAGTGAACTAGTGCAAAGTAGAATTTATTCGGGCAGTTATGTAGTCATGTTCACTACTTGGATTCCACGTGGCTCACTCTGTATGTCGAGACAATGATACAGATTTTGGTTCAGGAGTTGAGAGAAAGCCAGAAACAATGAGGACAAACCCTATGGATTTTATCTGACGCGCGGAACCCGAAACTGCCGAAACTGCCCTTTCATTTATTGCTCCCGAAGGTAATTTTTCTCCTTCTCCCCACAACCCTCACCACCACCACCACCACCATATTGTCCGTGCAGAATAAAGAGGACGCTTTCTCTCACAATATTGTAGAGCTACACATTCACTCCAGGGTTAGCTGGACATATCCAGTCTCCAGCGTCAAAACTCAACAAGAACCACAGGAATGTTTGTCATTATTCCCTGGATGCTCTTTATTTGAAATATTCAAATCCTTTTGTCATTGTCCGTCGTAGCCAAGCAACGCATGTTGCTCTGTATTTTAAGGATTTTATGCCTGGGGCAGATAATGAATTGTTTTTTTAGGAATATCCTTCCTAGGCCAGATGGAAAGCGAACCCATTCCATACGATCATGTTTGACGGTACAATACGGAGGATGTCAAATGAACGGTGGATTTTCTCAAGAATTCAAATCTTGAGAGAGGATCGATAGTCCAAAGCCAAACCTTAGTAGGACTACGTATTTTTACAATTAGATTTCAGCTGAGGTAGAACGTAAATGTGGAAAAGTCTAAACAAATCAGGGACTGTGTGTATGTAATGCTTACAAGGAATTGGTCCCTGAGTTTTACGGTTTAACTCTAGTTTTAAATTTTGCACAAGAAAGTGGAATATATCGACAGTTCTGGAGAGAACTGGTTGGGAACGTACGTACACATTGAGAAAAAGTGCCAGCTCAGGTCTAACCCACTGCACTGCTTCCTTGACTTTTACCCGATGAGATGTGAATGTGAGTTTGGTTCAATAGAGTGCAGAAGTGCAAAGTGCATGGAAGTGGAGAAATCCAAGTCGGAGAAAGTAGGAATTTCCTAGCTCATTCACCAAGTTGATGGTTTGAGTAAAACCTGTACTTTGGCAAGTTTATATGAGCTGAGAAACAGCGGGCTAAAGCTAAACCTTAGTCAAGTCAGACACTCACCATTGGTCTCACTCACTCACAAGGGACGCTAGTAGAACAACAAATGCACATTTTTAACAAAATATTTAGGATTAGTCAATTCGGGCTTCAGGAATACTGACATGAGCATAATGTTATATTTTTCCAGATGTAGCCCTCACTATGAAGTGAAGATTTGATTGAGATTAATAAGTAAAGGGATAAAACCGATTAAAATTTTACACCCGGAGACATCCCTCGTGACTTTAATTTGGGTTGCTTTCCTCGACTTTCTCCAAAGACATTCTCTATATGATAGTAACCTATGTCTGTGGTTGCATTTCTTTGGATCGCTCTTGAGTTGACCAAAAGATACGGATGAGACCGTGAAACCAGTCCGGTTCGTCTTTACGACAAAGGATAACGCATTGGGAGAACTCTGATCCTATTTTTATTTTTTCTATTCGACCATTACATAAATACAATATTATTATCTGTTTTTCTTCCTTCTTCTTCCCGACCACGAATGACATTGCATGGAGTATGATTGCATTGTAGTTGCATTTTTTGTGCAAGAAAACTTGTGCACAGAAGGGGGAAATTGACTTTTTGACTATTTGATGGGTTCATAGCGTAGACTGAGGCACAGCGTGAGGCGTGAGTCCTTCAAGTTCTTCGTATTTACTCTCTCCTCCCAAGAATTGTTAACATAAAGGCAAATGTCAACTTTGAAAACTGGTGGAGCGGAGGAATAGGAAAAACTTTCTTCGCAAACACTTAAATACATTAGGATTTGCAGTGAAGCGAGAGCGAGGTGTCGCACGACGACGCCTCCTACCAACTCCTGTTCTGGGACATTCCGCAAGAATCATTTCAAATAAATGTCCTCTTCTAAGGAAACTGTATGGAAAGATCATTGCGATGAGGAAATTATTTCAAGTCATTCTTTCGTACACGGAATTAACCCCGGAAAACTTTCAATTATTTGTAATGCAAATATTATAATAATGGACCCTCAAATGTTATATTATAAGGAATTACATTTTGTGCAGCTTTCCCACTTCAACAAATTATTTTTTTACTCGTCTGAGAACTTGTCATAACCAGTAATTAGTTAATAATTTTATTAATTATTGTCTCACCGCTAAATCAAATTGTTGTGGTGCTAAAATCATACTAAAAAGTACAATTTCCTTCAATCATAACGAAAACACTCAAAAGAATCTCGACCATGACATTTACATGGACTACAGAAATTCAGTCGTCTGAAATAAGTACGGCGCCAAGTGTCTTCTACGTTCTGGAAAAGAACAACGGGGTTTTTCTGATATCTATTGTGACCCTGTTCATGTATGTTATACTCACTTGGGCATAAAAACGTAGTAGGAATATTCTTAACTCTAAATATGAAAATGATTTCTTACAAAAAGTGATCATTAGTGAAGGAATTATTATAGTCTTCCCTTCAGTTGACACTTGCGAGAATGAATTTTAATTTTTATCCTCCAAAATCCAACCTCTTGAGTGAATACGTTCAGAAAATTAAACGTATCTTGACAACGTGATTTATGATTTAGTTCACATATTTTATAGGGCAAAATATTGCGCACAATTTTTAATCTAAATTGAAAGTCCACATTTTGCTCAAGATGACATAGCAGTCACTGACAGTCATTTTTTGTCCTCCTTGTTTGCGTGCTTCCGCATGCATTTCGGCCTTTTTGAGTGACTGACAACGTATTCACACCAAGGGTTTCTAAAAATTCTTCTTCAATTTTTTTCCAAATTCTACGGACTGTAAACTTTTCAAGTCCGGGAATATTTTCTCGACTATACATTTGGAGATATGAACAGGTAGCCACGAACCGGATATTGAAATGTAAGAAAAGCCGTGAATATTGGAATTTAACACGCGAAATCAAAATTATGTACTAGCAAATGACCTTTCGGAATTTCATATTTAAAATTTAGGGTGGACTGGATTGTTTTAATATTAATTAGACAAGGAACTAAATTCTTCAAATGGTTCAGCGTTATCTCAAAGCGCCGTGTGGTGGAATAGTTGTGGCATCTGGTAGCATTTGGCGTGAATACCTTGTAAGTGAGAACGAAAACACAAATATGTACTTAGGAAATATCAAGTTATTTTGTAGTCTTGGAAAGAAGAAAGTTCAAAATCTGAAGGAAGTCTTTCCAAGCGATCAATTCTTTCATCATAAATCATTCGTATGTCACAACATCCGACTTGACACATTCGGAGTGCATACATAAACGTGGTGAGTTTATGTTCATGTAGTAAAAGTAAGTATTCGTGTTATGTTATTTTATCCAGTCTTTACCTAAAGCATTAACTCTGTACTATTCCAGAACATGAAGCATGTTTGTATAAGTAATGTATGTAATTACTCCACAATCTTACTTTTGAATCCTGTCTCTCGTCCGTCGCTCCGTGCCTCCCATACTAATATGTGAAAAGAATAATCATTTTACTCACATAACAATCCCTCTGCCTTACCACGTCATTCTTTTCTAATTTTATGAAACGACACGTCTTTAATTTTGTAAAGAAATCAAATTAGTCTTGAAGACAGGACAATACAAGTTGTCATTCGTAATTTCATCAAATTAAAACACGAGACTTTGTTTTAAGAGAAAGCGACCTCCAGTATTTGAGTCATAGCTTATAGGGGAGAGGTGAGTTCATTAATTATAGCTGTGGAAATTATAGCAGTGTATCGTAACTTTTTGAAGTGTAAATGGAAGGGTTATTCCAGGAGTCTTCCCCATCTCATCAAAAGCTTCATGGAGTCAAGAGAAAGTGGGGAAAGAACGGAGACTTCCTTTGCATTCTATATCAGTTAGAAAGGTCTAGTCATCTGAAATTTAATTAGTTAGCGCCGTTTTCAAAATTCACATAAAGTTGGTTCGTGAACTAAAAATGCACAGGTGGGCACGTGCTATGCCGTATAGTGACTTTCACTTTCGTCTTCACTCTACGGCACAGCACATGCCCACCTGTGTATTTTTAGCGCCCAAACGGTCAGAGTTTTGGCGGTAGGACCTTCACAAAAGTTGTTCAGGATCACAAGGGCTACAACATATCAAAAATCGAGGGAATTCCAACGGCATATTTTAAATATTTCTCACCTAAGGATAATCCAAAATGCGCGCGGTCACTTTAAGTTATAATGAAATCATTTTGCATCTGGCCACATTTCTGAAATACATTCGGATTTTCTCACGGGAACCTGACGAGAACTTTTGTTCTAGAATGAGATCCCAACTGAATCCACGAGAACGCTTAAATATTCGGTTCTGCATATATTAGAAGGTTCACATGTAAAAGACTGTAGTATTTCCCCTCTAAAGTGCAAGTGAACTTGGGTTGAGTATAACACCACCTTTTTATTGTGCTCGAATTAAGTGTCTGAAAAAGTTGTGTGCGTGGAAACTTTAAAATTGGGGGTAGATGGGGGCCTTCTAAGCTTTTGGTTACTTTTGAACCACTCTGTAGAGACGTTGTCTCGGAAGTACTTTCCCGCGTTAATGGTTTCACCACTTAAGGCACTGCCAGTCCATCCGTGCTAATTTTCCTACGTCGACCCTCATATAGTTTGGGATAACATCCATGGAACCAGGAACAGGAATCTCATGCATATTCAGATATCGTCATGCAGTTTCATGGAAATGAAAACCGGAATCGGCACAAGAGAAATATGACCACCCAGGCGAGGCCCGCTCTGACTTACAAGATGAAAAAGAGTGAGCAAACTACGAGTTTTCTTCAGCTTCACTAGCTTTCTTCTCGTTTTTTTTGTTTCTCTCACTACATTGAGCATAGGATTGGCTTGAGGGGTCTCTTTTGTCATTTGGCACGTGGAGCAGCTGCATGGAGTTTTTTTGTAGTGTATCAACTCAAGAAACAAAATACCAAAAAGCGTATCTTTTCACCGCCCTAACGCTCTCTCCCTTTGAAAAAACAGAAGGAGCATTCTTCAAAATTTGGCACAGAATCGGGTGTATGTGTTCGTGGAAGGGAAAACCGTTGTTTAAGCGTTCTTTTATCCTCTTGCCGCAGTGGCAAATGTATATACAAGTACAAATACATGTGTGTGAATACTTTATGTAGTCCTATTCAAAATTCTGGAAAGACTGAAAGTGAGTGCAGGACTGTGTGTAATGTGAAGGACAGTATGCTCTGTGTGATCCCGAGTGGAACATAGTCATGGATTTTACTCACCACACATAGAATAATGTTTTGCAAATAACGTGGACCTATGTATGTGTGTGGAACAACATGACAGTCTGTAGCTGAGATTTAGACTCAGGCCGTAAACTGAAATTTTATAGGAGTGGATTATTTCACATGCCAAGGGACCTTACAATGATTAAATAATGCGGAGAGTATAAATTATACTCCGTCCACCCTTCCCTGTCAATTCACTCAAAGACTTTCTCCCGGACTTTCTCCAGTCCAATGCCCATCCCCTTATCTCACTCGTATTCACAAAATTTACTGTCGTCCTTTTCCCTCACTATGTATTAAAATTTACTCAAGTGAATACAATACTGGCGACGTCATTCAGTGTGCGACCACCTGCATGTAACGACCACAAATATTTATCCCCATATTACCAGCTCTCAGTGCAGTGTTTCGGCCTTAGATACATTTCAACCTGTTACCCTGACCTCAGCTCGGACAGGTTTCATTTTTTTTTGGAATTGGCAATATTTACCTAAATATAAATGTTCGACGAAGTTTTGAAAATATTAAAACAGAAAACAAAATTACTTGTGAGTTCTTTTGTGTCTAGTTCTTAAAAACACAATCAAATTAATTTCACGCACAATGTGCTAGCCACTCGTTCTTTACTTACGCGTGTATAGGATTTCGTAAAATTTAATGAATCCTCGTATAACTTATTAATTTTAAAAAAGTGTAATAATTATATCCATACACCCTTGAAGGTTACACACGGCCACAGTTTACTCCTTTCATGCATTCCAGGACTTTTAAAGATGAGAGAGAAAGAAGGAAAGTGGAGGAAATTGTGGAATTATTATTTGATACCCTTTGCTTTGTTTGTAGCCCTCAGCTGTTTTGATGTGACACTGTATAAAAACTCCCACCCAAATTATACTGGTATAGCAGATAGAACTCCACCAACTTTCCTTTCTTCTCTCTCTCGCTCGCTATCTCTCTAAATATTCCTAGAAAGCGGATGGGAACATGAAAAACTTGAGGGAAAAAAGTATCTAGTTCACTGGAGAAAAAAACTTTTTCGACTGGAGACAGTTTTCAACCTAGTTTTTTTATTTCCTCTAAACGTGGTGTAGTCCCATGGTTGATGTGTCATCAGCGTTTTGGAGCTATCCACAAATAGCCCATTCTTTTACTTTTCGCGCTACATTTTTATCTACATGTTTAATTTCTGTGTTCCCTCCGCTCCGTACAGACATCATTAAACACTTGCACACTTATGGGGTGATTAGCAAATAGGACGTGTATCCTATGATAATGCCAATTTCAAAATCGTACATTGGCACGCACTTACTGAAACCTATCAAATTGGAATGTCAGGCTATGTTGAAGTCTCTTTGTAATATTTTATTATATCATTATTCAGTTTCTGCCAAATTTCTCCAATTTTCTTGAATTATCTGTAACGGAGATTAAATCCTTCAGATTAATAATTACGAAACTTTCTGCGACAGTAAATATGCTCTTCTCAACCAATGCTATTCCGACTACGAGCACGTTCCCTAGTTGAAATCCTTTGCGTCGAATAGATCCGATCAATGGTATGACTGGGACATAACACCTACTGTGCTCCCAGAATATGAGATTAGGATGTGCTCCATCGTTTAATTTCAGGTTAAATTTCCCTAGTTACTGGTGACAGTTCACCTTGTACGTACTCTTGTAAAACACAATGGGTGCGTGTACAAAGGTTCTCCTTGTGGTCGCCTGGTTGTCTCATCTTTCTTCCTCGAAATCAGCCCGAGCCGTTACTAACCAAAACCCTACTTCCTTTCTCCACATAGAATTCTCCATATGCTCGTTCCGTCTAACATTTTGGATTCCAGAAACCAAATACCATAAATCATCACGCACAGCCCTGGAGCAAAACTCCGCTCAATGTTCTAAACCCACCGCACACATGGAAAACCCAAAATGAGTCTATTTTATACTCTGATTGTCCTAACCACGCAAACCGGACCGCGCACTTCCAAATATGTGTCATCTACAGGGTGGTCAAAATAAATTGATATCTCATTGGTAATTTGGTTCTATGTTATCGTGCCTGTTCAGAAATATTCACTCATGTTCATTGATTGTCTTACGCTTCAGGCACTCGAATATTTCTCTGGTGTACCTTTGTATGACATCCTCCAAACAGGAATTCTTCTGTAGCCGTTTCTTAAGTGCAGTTATAGTACTTTTTTTGTCTTCTGTCGTTTCTGATGGACTCTAGTTCAAAAATCTGTAATTCGAATCTATGCACTTAATAATTGGAGCAAAAATGACATAGCTAGTTCCATTTTGCTGTTTTACATACCGGAGTTCGTGAATCGGCTGCGGTTATAAAATCCACCCCGTATTTGGCCTAGCCGAGGGGCTTACGTTTATCTGGAAATTCGAGATGAGGTTCACAAATTGAATGCCGGAGACATTGGATAAAATGAAAAGTGCATACATTGAAGGTCGTAATAGTTCTGTTTTGTTCTAAAACAAATTCTTTTGAGAGCTCCCGACACGCCAGGTTACGTATTGTGTGAATAATATGGTTTTTGGGACCGAGTGCATGAATTTAAGAAAAGAAAGCAAAGCGGTGTTGATGTTGGGTCCTTTCTCTGGGCGTACTGTATGAGTAGGAGTAGAAGCGGACCCACGAAAGGAAAGTGTGAAAATACAAAATGGAATACAATGAAGTCAAGCGTTTTTTTTCTTTTCTTTCTTTTTTCTCCCTCTCTATACAATTAGGCGGCAAGCTATGAACGTATCTCCCTGCGAGGAGTATATGAATGGTCTAGACTTAGTATATTTATTTATTATGGAGGTAGACCCCTAGTAGTAGTAAGTATACTACCATTTACTGGGCTAGAGTTAGAGTGAAAACCACTTCTTCTTTTATTCCACAAATCAGTCTTTCTCTGTTGCAAGCTGGTCGCTTCGGTTGCCCAACATCCCGCCCATGTTTCCTATGATTCTAAGACGGAATGTAAGTGCATTTATATACTTTCCCACCTCCTTAGACTTTGTATATCTGAGCCAGTACTTTCCATTTCCGTGAATTTCTAAAAACCACATCGAGGACCGCACGTTGTACATCAAGTCACCCCGCCTGCTTTCCTTTCCCTTATTGAACTTGGCCCTTTTGTAAAAAGTTGCTTTTGTGGAAGAGCACTCCTACTATTTGTTCCGTTCTACGCACGGCAAAACTCCGTCCATTCAGAACTACATTTTTACCCAGAAAACTCGTCTTTCTTCCTTCCCGACTTTTCACTGTGTCATGAATCAAGGGTTAACCGCCGGTATATATCCACATTTAGAAATCTTATTACTCTCTGCTACCACATCTTCCATGTAACTTTGACTGTGCAGTGCACTGGAGGCAATCAAACTCAAATGATGGATGGATCTTTTATTTTTTGAATACCTTAGCCTGGGAGTCAAAATACTTAGTCTGATCTCACAGAAGACTGACTGGACTGAAGATGACTGACAAGGTGCACTATTTCTATGCAAATCCCAGAGCACGCACACGTAAATGTACAGGGTCGGTTTTTCTAAGCATAGTTATCACAGATAGATAGATAGATTCAGGTTAAATTTTCATTTATTCCAGTAAATTTTGAGAATTCCTCTAACCATTGACTTGAGTTGCACATTTTTGAACATTATTTGCCAAAATATGGTTTGCAAGACGTACAAATGAGAAAATTATTTTAGGTGACAACGAATCCATATATTTGCGTACGTTTTCTGTCGCTAATGGGTTTAAGAGGTAGAAGTATGATGTCTTACCGTATTCATTCTATTTGAAGCCCGGGCTTCTGTTCATTCAAGTAGGTTCAGAGCTGCAAGGCTTTCACCACTTTCTCCATCAGGATATAGGGAGAAAGATGAAATACCGGCTTATACTAAAGCCCGGTCAGTATTCGAATAAATTCAAAAAAGTGCACAACATTTGATGCCGGTGGAAATTCTATAATGTGCATAACCAACGTTCTGTTTGGATATACTGTTCATAATTTGACTAACTAGAGTGAGCGTAATTCTTAAAACATCGTATGGGATGACATTCGTTTAGATGATGAGAGTCTGATGATAATAAACTGTGTTGCCGCATAAAAAACATGTCATGTTATTATTCTGATGTTGTGCCTGGCGGTGTTTAAACCTCCATGTCTTGTTTGTTCCAGTTTTTATACCCTTCTGGGTTGGGCTCACAACACAAGGCGTAGTATTTTTTTTTGAAATTGTCCATGTAAAATGCAAAAGGCAATAAAACAACTGAAAAAAGGTCTTCTAACATGTACATACGTACACATGCGTCTAAGCGTTCACGCGGCCATACTGTAAACTCAAACTCTGTTTTTTTTATCCCAGAGTATTAGAATTTCATGACCTGGTCTCTGTATACATACTCGACACGGAGTACATATTAAGATTAAAAACGGAGGCTTATGAATTACGTCCCATATGTGTTGAATTTGTTAGGGAAAGAAAACCAAGTTAGGAAGCACACCTCATCCATACTTCATTACTATACACATGTAAACACTTACGTGCAGGAAATTTCTAGCCCTAGTAGAAAGTCCGTGAGAACACCATCACAATCTCCCTTGTAGATACTCGTACTACTATTATACACCCAAGAAGTACTTTTTCTTCTTTACTCACACACACGCAGCATAACATAGTGTCAGGGTATAAAAGGCACGGAAATATTCCATTATGTATGTTCTTAGAACGGGAAAAAGAAAGAATTTAAGGGAAAGGTGGGCGGAAATAAATCCTTGACACATCTGCTGCTCCTCGAATTCAATTTTAAGACACGACTTCACCGTCTTGGAACCTCAAAAAAAAACCCAACTGTCACTGTACTGGACATTGAGCCTCTTCTTTTCTTTTGACCAAGAGTCATATTACGATTGCCTTCCATGTTTGACTACCGTAGTAGTAAAAAAGCATCGAACAAGTTTAATAACAATATTTAAATTTTCTCCCTATTCGTCTTGTGTCTCATGTCCCATTTTTTGGGGCAGAAACATAAAAATGTTATACGCTAGCGTGCCTTGATGCATCTCCAACACCCTGTACACAGATGATGTATTTTCTTCTCAGGACAACCAAATTTCTTTCTCATGTTTTGTTCGTACGTGTATAGGAAGGAAGGAAGGGAAGAAGAGCTGTGGCTTTGGGTTAAGGATTTTTTATATATTTTTTTTTGTATATCGCTTTGCCCGTAAAATTCTTCCATGGTTCACCCACTTTCAAAGAGTGACGACTGACGACCAATGTATGTGTGGTGTGTGTGTGTGTGTGTGCTGAGAGCCAAGGAAGGAATCGATTTCATAAAAATGCTAATAAAATATTTCTCACACCTGCCCGGCCACATCCACGTCTGTTTTCCCTGTTGGAGAGATATCGTAACTTAAGGATTTAATGATTCATATTCTTGGAAGAAAGTACTGGGGAGGGAGTGAGGAAAACATCAATCCAGTCAAAGAGTCCATATGGTGCCCTGCCCTTTCTCTATTCTCCAGACTGAATATTTTGTGTCAGATTTTGATTTCTCAATTCTATACAGCCGAGCGGTGCAGTAGAAAGAAATCAAGTGCTCATACTCTTTACGACTTTTACAGATTTCTTTACTTCGTCGGTTTTCTCTACTTTTGTAGGTTCATATTAACCGAATCAGATCAGAGCTCGAGGAGGTAAGTCGTAAGAAATCGAACAAGAATAATAACATTCCCTCTGGAATTTTCATGCTAAATCAAATGAATTTAAGATGGTGAAAGTTTTCCGGTGAATGACTCATAAAATAGTCATCCCATGCATGAATCCTAATCCCGAAGACAAATTTTTAGCTTCTCTTGAGATTTTAGTTTCAAGAGTAAGAGCCGTGAAACTTCTAATCTAGCTGCTCCTGGAAAGTAACCAGATCTTTTGCAATTTCTCCAAGGAGAAAGTTCTGGATTGCTGATTTGGTATGCTAAGAAAGTTTGGTCACTAATTCTGGTATTAAAGCTACTGCCATTAATTGACGTCTCATGAGTGTATATTTTGTAGAGAATGAGTTAGCCTACTATTGTCCGGATACGATTATTGGAGTGAGTAGTGTTAATGTTAAGTTATGTACGTAGTGGTGCAAATTTTGACTATTGAATGAAGGTTTGGATGGATGGACACAGTGATATGTATATATATATTAAAATGTAATGACGCGGGAAGTAAGGAGTGAGTTTGAAGAATTTGTAGACGCTGGGAGTGAAGTTGAAAGGCTCCGCTTTCAAGTCGAGTGTCAACAAGAGAGGGAAATTCGTTGAGACAGTTCTGAGAGTCATGAGAAAAGGAGTCGAGGCCAATGGATTCCTACTCGTACTAGTACGTCTGGAGAAACTCCTTTTTGGAGAAAAAGGAAATGTAGAGGACGAAGATCTTGTGACGAAATAGTGACTGGAGTGGAGTGTATGAATATAATATTCAATTCAGATTGACTGAGATGGACCCATGACTCTCCTGTCCTCCTCCTCTTTACAAATCCTTCCTCATAATTTTCTCTTTCCCCTCCACTTCTCATTCACAGAATTGAAATGAAATCCTCCAGTTTGTCTACAGTATCACAGAAATAGAAATGTATGAGTCACAGTCTTCACGACAAACTTATGTTGACAAATCTCACCTCCACCAACAAGGGACAGCCCTGTAATCCTGAAGTTCAAGATTTAGTTTGTATTAACACCAGCACCACAATCATCACGTCGGCACTTATTAATTATTTCTTTCTGATTATCAGCCTGACATTGACAGGTCACAAGAATTGTGTGGTGTATGTGACCCCATAATGCCCCTCACCTACTTGTACATAAAATCCCACTAACACAACAGTGTGTACTCAGCGTCCCCTTTACACAGGTTCCAGAGACCAACTACACAGCGTGCTACGACCGTGCTTATACATACGACAGTCTGCACTTGGAGTCCTATGTAGAACAA
>JAQFYE010002121.1:0-19301 GCA_034694305.1 Protaphorura glebata | reverse complement strand
TTTGTACTGTGAGAAGTTACTATTTTTGAAAAATCAAACCAACTTCAAAATTCATTTCAGTAATTAAAAATCAATCTAAATAAAATGTACCCTCTGTATTCGTGGTTTCCTGGGCATGTCATATAAGGAACATAAGCAGCGATCTAAATCCGTCAGAATATTTGTATATATTATCTCAACTTAAAGAAATTAATTAGTGTTGAACGGGGAAGACAAACCGGCTGTATTTGGTCCATAAAAGAGTCACCGATGAGTCCGTCCTCCTAGAATTAATAAAATAAATCAGTGACACTATCTAGTGTAAATCTCCAGGTAGACCCTAAAAATAAATTACCGAGTCCATGTCATAAGCAAAGTCTCCGACATGAATAATTGCATCATACATTTCCATTTGGACTTCACGTTGAAGTCGTGTCAATGATTGCGCATTAATATTTCCCATATCACCAAATATGGCCAACTGTGGGTTCCAATTTGGATCGTTTTTCATAGCCGTGAAAAAGAATATTTCCGACCATCCTAAATCGCTCCCGACGTGGTACACTATGAATTTCAAGGACATTACAAAATTAGTAATAAATACAATTCTGGGGTGTTGTAATCGGCAACCAGCATATACATAGTTTACTAAACTGTAAGTTTTGCCAGCGATTAAATCTGGAAGAACAACCCGATGAATGTACTGCGTCAATTTCATAGCACCGGATTCTATGAAAATTTTGGAGTATCCTTCTGCTTTTTCTTGGAAGTTATTTTTCTTCCTTCCATCCCCATCATGAATTCCATATTCAACGATAGAACGATTAGTACTGTCGATGGTACTCCATGTAATGAACATTTCGGTCGGACTATCTGGATAAGAATAGTAATAAGAAATATTAGGTTATTATCACTTTTAGGCGAATTTTTCTGGTTCAGTTCCGCTGGGATTTTAATTTGAAATGTTAAGTAATTTATTACTTCCATAGCTGATGTGAACATGACGTGGTTGATATTGGACGGTATGATATTCCTTCAAAGTTTGACGAAACAAGACGTCTGCTTCCGATTCTATGTAGTCTTGAAATCCGAATATTTCATTGTCATCCTCGGTCGAGAGAACCACAACGGAGTAACAAGAAATCAGCAGAACAACAACCGTTAGGTTTCTGAGTGTAGAAATCATTATCTTGCACTACGTTGCACTAAATTAATAGGTGAGTATTGAAGTCTAGAATAAAACTCTCGCTAGTTAGATCAAACTGAAAGTAAAACGAAATATTTAACCTAGCTGCTCATTTGTTGGTTTGCTTAAGAGAAATTTTATTTAACTGTTAATTAGAAAATATTTTGAGACAAATAGTCAAAGGGTTATTTTTGAATAATACTAATTCAAATAACATTCAGAGGTCTGTCACTACACTTGTACTACTACTACTACTACTATTTTGCCTTCTGAGACTTCTGACTGGAATGTTAACAACTTGTCTCGAGTTTCATTTCAAGCATTCACAGTCGTAACTTTTTTTTGTTTTGCCTGAAATGTATGTATGACGCACTAATGTCCAGACTGTAAGTGCCCAACCCATTCAACGTTTACATGTGAAAAAACAAACAATCTGTGGAGGTCATGTCCGTTATCCTGATGTATTTCTTATCTGTAACTGACAGGGAAACCACTTCACACGTAAAAGTCCAATCTGATAAAACTTTACGGGTTCCACAATACGTTCATTTGTTCAGCCTGGTCACGATTATGAAGGGTTAAAATTTTTCTAAGATTTCACCTTTACTGTGAATTCAGAGTATGCTTCTTAAACCGCCGTAGAAACGGTTGGAATATGTTTCAAAATCTTCCAAAAGTGAATTAAGAATGATACGTAGGTAATAATGTATGTATTCTTGAATTTGGCATGTGTCGGTCTGCTTTTTACATGAGAAGTGGTTTCCTTATGAGAGTGAACATCTACTAATTCAAATTCATTCCAATAAAATCCTGTGTTGTTCATGTAAACTCCAATCTTTATTTATTCACATTTTTTGCAACATCATCAAATCTAATATGTGGTCTAATGACTTTTGACACGTAATATTTTAGTCATGCGAACGTGAATATGCACACAGTCCCATCCAAAATTAGAAGGATAGACAGAATTGAGTGAAATTGAATATTACGTAGTATGCGCTAGAGATTTTATAACGATTCACGCTATCAAGGTATCACACATATGATGACCGATTACTGCGCGGTGTGCAGATAAATGAACTC
Organism: Protaphorura glebata; assembly: GCA_034694305.1. Classification (NCBI taxonomy): domain Eukaryota; kingdom Metazoa; phylum Arthropoda; class Collembola; order Poduromorpha; family Onychiuridae; genus Protaphorura; species Protaphorura glebata. Next base: position 17,053 of record JAQFYE010002121.1, on the reverse strand, counting down.
CAGAATTGCTCAAAATTGCAATCCTATTTGGTATCTGGTTATCTCTTATTACGTTGTAGTTTCCACGACCAATAGCATCACGGAGCGAGCTTTAAATAAAGGGTGGTCCATAGCCATTTGCTCCACCCCCAGATCGGGAGTGGGGTTGGAGCTTCTCCGCTCCGACACAAACATATGGCTGATTGAGCGTGGAATATTTTTATTTGATGGATTAATAAAGAAAATAAATAGGTTGTTAGGCACGCACAAGGACATTTCTAGACAAAAATGAAAACATTTATTTTGTCTTATGAACTTCCGAAACTACTTTGTTCATTACAAGGACAAATCCACTAAATGGAAAGTATTGTTACAATACGTGAACTGTGAACTGTTGCTTTCGTCCTAAAGCATTAAGACAAATAAGAATCAAGTAACTCATATTGTACATACACAAACACATACATGACAAAAATAATACAAGCTTTTACGACCCTGTTGGAACACAAGTCCGTGTACACAGTACATAAATTATAAATTTGATAATATAGTCTGATAATTGCTAACAAATAATATTATCGAGGAATTAGCAGCTGAGGGATTTATTTTTAGCAGGTATTAGAACATCTTAAGCGGCGAGTTTGTGCAATTTATGTTACAGTATTATGTTACGTATGGACGATCTGATCTGCCGCACGGAATCTCTGCTTCAGGACACAACTTGTCATTCGGCGGAATGTTTTCGCTATACAAAAGTAGTATAAATGCTATTTCCTAGAATAGTTGCCGACTTCTCATCATGCCCTTGGTCCATAAATATTTCAGTCAATTGAGGCAAATATGGAATCGGCGTCCAATTAAAAAATAAACATAACAAATTCCAAACTTTCTTAAAAATGTGTGCAAGCCATTTTGGCCAACTGGACATTTTCCACGGTTTAGACAGATAATTATTTTCAATACTTTTATAAATTCCTACTTTCGTGTCATTATATCTTGACATCATGGTGCTCGCAAATACGGGTAATAATCCCTCACCCGTGGAAGCGCAACCACACACAGTTTCCTCGAATGTCATCTCGTATTTGTCAAAATACTTTTTATTTTCGTCCCACCATTGCCCGACGACGACCTCTTGTTCACAATGTGTGACGACTAGAATGACCGGCACTTTTTTCATACAAATCGTATTGACGAATAATTTGTAATTCTCTTCCAATGTTTTCTTGATTCGTCCTTTCTCCACAACAAATATTAAAAGGCTTACGCCGTCTTCTAAAGACTTCAGAAGTTTGATAAGATTTGAAAGTGCTTGTTTGGAAGTGAGTGTTCCACGAGATCCTTCCGAAAGTCCAACTGTATCATAAAATGTATATCCTTTACATTTGTACCGCTGGAAATGAAAAGTACAACCCACGGCAGCATCAGATACTTCAGCGACTTTTCGTCCGACAAGCATATTGACTATGGAACTTTTGCCGCTACCTGGTCAAAGTATAATTAAAATTAAAATTAAGAAGGAACACAAATCAATTTGATTAGTAGTAAAAGCTGATTATTAATTAATGCAAGTTGCGTGCTTTATGTTGCACCATGTACAAAATTGGTTTTAATTACCTGTTTCGCCAAAAATAACAATGTTCTTTTGAGACATCCTCGCCAAAATCGCAGAGATTATCCTTCCCAAAATTGTTAGTACTGTCAAGACAAGGGCCAACGAAGAAGGAAGAGATTTTACAACTCGAAAGAGAATGCTGGAACACTGAAAGTGAGTAAAAAGAAAACACTATAAGGTCCGTATATTGACAACAGTTTTAAGAAATTCTTGACCTGAATAGAAGAACTTAACTGACTATAAAATGAACGGAATGACAAGTGAATTTTTGTTTAAATTTCCAAGCATGTAAAATGCTAGAATTGGAAATATGTAATCTTTTTACCTGGTTTCCCATCCGCAACGTCTGAAATGTGAATAATATTCGAAATAAAAATTTCAAAACGACGAACGTGTAACGCACACATCTAATGAAAATATAATATAAAATAAGTCTTTGTATGAGTCTAATTTTCATTCAAGATTTCGAAATTACGCCTGGATAAAAAGTGACAAATTCTAGAATTGGATAAGTCTTCGTGTAAAGTGAATAGTCTTTCAATGAAGCTCTAGTAACTGACATAGAATAAGTATGATTGGAAAATTAGTCCCTAAGTTCTCTCATTCCAATTATGGAATTGATATTACTTATGGAAAAATTAAGGATAATATTAAAATCTTCATAAGTTCGAATCACGGGTTCAAAAGGACTTTTGTTATTTGGACTCGGATTCTAAGGTCGAAGTCAGGATAGGATCCGTCAGTCTGACTTGACTTTGCATATATTTGTCATGTAAATGTCGATAAGCCATACAGATGATGAACTTAAACAAAAGTAGACCATTCGTCGTTTTCGTGAACTGTGAATGTGAGGCTTCCCTACAGATAATGAAGGAAACCGATAACAATTCCAAAATCCATGACAGACTGGTGTGTGCATGACATATGCATTTATTACAATCGGTAGACTTTAGAAATGATAAGTAAATGTGTCTTATACACGTGATGAGGACAATGAAGGCAACAATTTAGAATGATTGCCCAAATGTAAAGCTCAATCTGATTATATTTCAAAAACAGGGCCTTCGGAAACAGATAAATCTTAAGAATATGTAATATCATTCACATAAAGGATTTCGTAACGATTTCACCTTCTTCCAATGAGGAAACAAACTTACAACATGAAGATTCTAATTTTATGTACTTTGATGGAACAAATCCGTAATATATGTGTATAATTCAATCAAATTATAGTTTTGTCCCCGCAACAGTTTTGTTGATTTATACCAGAATTGAAATGTTTGTACCGACGATAATAGACCAAGTTGATAGTGGGCTGAAACAAATTACATAAAATATGTTAGGTTCCTCTCCTGAAGGAGGTAATAATTGACTTCTGAAAGCCTGAATTAAAGAAATTTTCTCAAATGTGACCCGTTCATATCATTGGAAGCCATAACATTTAAAATAGTATTCTAGTTTGAAAAGTCGCAGTCTAATTTCCGAACAATATATCGAGTTTTATTATTTGAAAAATCTTGAAACAATATGAACGACAATCCATTCAAACCATTCACTGCTAGATCTCGCACTAGCTCGACACGGGAGAGTACGACCTCGAATCCAAAAAACTTGACTCAAGATGTGACTCCAACACGATTTTTTGTAGGAAACCAATTTGACACAAATAATCAAAATATAGTTCGTGTTGAAATTGACTCGAAATTTGGGAAGAAATCTTCTGCTCAGTATGTCCATCCACAATTCGCTCAGATTGGGAAATCTCAAGATTACGACGAGAGAAGAAGGTTGAAAGAGAATCGACGAATGTTGATAGAAAAATATGGGGAAGAATTCGTACGAAAAGGTTGGAATTTAAAAGAAATTTTAGAAAAGCAACAAGAAAAGGAAGAAGATAGCGAAGATTTCGTTTCGGATGAAGACTCCGACCAAATGAATACCATCTACAAGTCAGACAAACTGGGTGACGGTAAGAATGTGAAAAATTGTCGAGATAACTTGCTTAAATTATTTGAGATCTTTTTCCGCAACTTTCTTTATTTACAATTAATGAAAATTACAAAATATTATGTTCGATTTGAGACTAAAACCTTTCCCACTACTCTGGGTTTCTTCTAATAAGTTCAATGTTATTATATGTATAGATCATTTTAAACACTAACAATTTCCTTTCAGTTTCCAGGATTTCCAAACTCCTCGAATCTGAAAGTACCATCAGTAAGGGTGTTCTGAATCCTGCAAAGCGTAAAGAAATCATTGAAAGATTTTTCAATAAAAATAATTGTGAAGGTGAAGTCATAAAGCTTGCACCAATGGCACCCATCATTCGTAAAAAGAAACGGAGGAAGGGTCATCATTCCATATTCCCTGACCAAGATCAAGGCGAGATGCCCTATAGGTCAAAGTATACCGAGGTCAACCATGAGAATGAAAAGGGCAGTCACATTCACGTAACCTATACAACTTGGGAGGAACGTGAAGCACTCAGACAATTGGCTGAAGAGAAGGGTGAAGGAGACACCAAGAGAATTCCTCGGAAACAGCAGTTCGCCATTGTGAAACATATGGGCAAAGGTTGTCATAGATTTATCCGGAAGTATGAATCCGAAGAGGAGTGGTCGGATCATCCGGATACTCCTCCGCCACCTCCGCCCCCTGGATTCCTCAAGACAAAACTAGCTTGGGCAACGCCACCTGCCTCCACTGAAGAAGAGGATAATGATCCTATCAGTGACAACAGAGTTCGTCGAATCAAGCGGAGGGAGGTCGATGACGTCGACGGTCTAACCGAGAATTTGAGCAAATTAACCGTAAGTCGAAGTTCAAGTCACAGCAACGATGACGTCACTAGTGATGGGTCTAGCTATGCTGGCCTTCAGATGGAAGAAAAAAGCATCACGACCATTTATGAGAGTGACCCCGTTGAGAGAAGTTACGCAGAGATGGCCAGAAAATATTCAGCTACCAGAATGGCGTCAAAGACGGTCTCACCTGTGAGTAGGGAGTCATCGACCACAACGGACTCATTTTCAAATAAGCCCAATAATACCAGCTTGTCAAAACTAAACTCAGTCTCGAGTGTGGCGTCATTGACCTTAAAAGAATCAGTTGGCAGCATACCGTCTTCGACTACGTATGGCTCCGAAGCTAGTTTGGTATCAAAGAAATCCGTTGTAAAAGTTCGAACTAAGGAGAGCGACAGTGACACGAGTAGTATTGAAGATGGAGCCACAGTCTGCACAGTGAACGATGATAGACCTACCCATCTCATTCTCTCTCCTGAGGAGTATTCAAAACTCCTCGAGTTTTTCGCCGCGAGAAACTTGTCCAGTCTCGAACTTGAAAGGTGCCCGGATGACCCGCAAGCCATGAAAAAATTTTATACGGTATGGAAATGTCTTCAAACGTGACATATACAGGGTGGTAACATTAACATCCCATAATAAATATTTTGCGTTTCATCGTATTGCTTCGTCCTTGCAGGTTTGGTCAATTGCGCGCGCGCGCGCGCTATGCAGTGTGGTTCCAATATTTTGCTTTGACCGTATTGAATAAATGTTTTGCCAATTGGCGCTGATTTTACTGTAGGTCGGTGGTTACAAATTTTCGAAGTGTGATGGTTTTATAAACCCTTGAATATTATTGACTGAAATTAGTATCTTCTTTACGTTTACATATGTATGTTTTGATTCGGCGTCACCAGATAACTACAACATTGGGAATGCCGGACTGGAACCTTGAACGAGCTGCAATTTTGGACAATTTGGAAGAGTTTATCAAACTTCCTGTTGCAGTTGGATTTTTAGTAAAATGCCGAGTATTTCGAGACAAAAGAGGTGTCGATCGTGGAATGTTTCCAACATATGTGATGCACTTGGAGAATGAAAAGTGTAAAAACGTATGTCTACAAAATTTTCACACATTTGGTTGGGATATGCAATAAGTGGGATAACTTGTAAATTAAAGATAACTCCGTAGCACGGTTTCCTTCAAAGTTCGTAAATTTGTTGTGTTTCTGCAGCACAGATAATTATGATCCTGATTTCGTTTTTGGACTCCAAGTCCACTATTTGGAATGTCCTTCTAAATTATAAAACTGGATTGAGACGACGATTTATAATTTTTGTGTTAATTCTCTAGACATTGTTGATGACGGCTCGCAAACGGAAAAAATCCGCTACGACCAATTACTTAATTTCCATAGACCCTTTAACTTTGGTTCGAGGTCAGGACACTGTGGTGGGAAAAGTTCGTGGAAATTTGGTTGGTACCCAATTTACAATCTACGATGGGGGAAAATCTCCAAATAAATGTGAAGTTGGCGTCTCACGTCCTCGAGAGGAACTTGGAGCAATCGTTTATGTAAGCACCTGATTTAAGCCTCGGAGTTACTCGTACAGTGAAATCTATCCCCACGGCCACCAATGTTTAGCAGGATGGGCGTGAGTCTGCAGAATCCGGATTTCCCAACTCCGCCACAAGGTCTAAAGTTGTCTGACCAATTCAAATAGATTGGATCAGGTTTCACTGCAAATTTCCGTTCTCTGAATTCTTATGGATCAGAAAACCGGCTAATGAGTCGAACTCTGATGGAAAAGTTTTTAATAAGATGAAACTTCGACATGATCTAAAATTACGTTTCGTTCGGAGGTTTTCTTTATGTCTTGATTCTATCTATCTTCTAGTATCCGAACTTGTTGGGATTCAAAGGTCCAAGAAAGATGAAATTTCTCCTGCCTGCAATGATCAGCGAATCAAAGCGATTTGAACGTTACCCGGATGGAGAGCATGACTCAATTTTGGGTCAGAACGAATACCGTCTTATTAGTTTAATCCATGTTGAGCGTCGACATTTGCTTATGGATGAAACAGGTTTATAAATATTTGCTGAACCGGAATATCCATGTGTTCGCAATATTTAATTGATTACATTCCGGTCTTGACAATTTCCATGTTAAGTGTTCTTCCAAACCTGTCTCATGCGACCTCAGATCTTTATCCTAAATAATTGCAATTTAAACGTTCTTGAATTCTTGAAACCTTCCAGCCAATGCTAAGAAAGGGCTCAATCACGGTATCTTGGAACTTCGGAATAAACCCCCAATATTTAACAGTGATGCCCATTCATTCGTATTAAACTTCCAAGGACGTGTCACTGAAGCTTCTGTTAAGAACTTCCAAATTATACATCCTAACAAAGGTATGCAGAAATTAGAAATAACTGTTACTTTTGAAAGATCGTGATGTAATTAATATTTTTTCTTATATAGAGAAATACACTATTTTGCAGTTTGGTCGTGTCGACAAAGATATCTTTGCGCTCGACATCAGGTATCCGCTTTGCCCACTTCAAGCATTTGGAATTGTGTTGAGCAGCTTTACGAATAAATTAGCCGTCGAATAAGCTTAACTGATAAAATGCATATGTACTGCAATAACAGACATTTCAAATAAAACTGGAATTTTTAAACCATTTTGTTGCAAAAAATGCCTTCCTGATCAGTTCATTCGAAATAAAAACAGCTATTTTAGTTTTCGATGCGGGACAACCGTAAGTATTAAACATTCTTCCCAGCGGAGTCAATTCATATTTGGAGTATAAATCATATCATAATTCAAATTGTCAAATAATTCAAATATTTGTTGTTTTATTGTAAACAGTTCACTTAATTTTTTCGGTAGACAATAATTCATCACTGAGAGCCTTGAGTCCTTTTTTCATGTAGCTGTCCATGAACTTGTAGTCCGTCAGAATATCTTGAATTGCTTCGCACATCATTGAAGGCCATACTTTTTCTAACATGTCGAGCTTTTCTAAGATCACCTCCCCATCGTTCAATATTTTTAATGCGACATCTTGTGACTCCTTTGCGCGTCCCTTATATGAGTTAAATCAGAAAAATTGCAATGATTAGAATTCTATTCTTTGAAAGATATTTGTCAATTATTGTAAAATTAATTTTGACATGACTCCTTCAGAATTAGCATTTTTATTTTATCGGAAACATTCAAACTCGAGCTCAAAATAAGCAAATAGTCCCACATTGAAGGTTCCAGGTCAGTGTAAATTTTACAGTTGTACTTTCCATAAGTTTTCTATAAATATCAGACATTCGGATCATATACCAAATCTGTCGGTTGATTGTATACCAAGGCTTCTTTTCCGATCACATCCAACAATACTGGATCATCGTCCCAGGCATTGCAAACATTTCCATTGCTTTCAACGTTCGAATCTGATTTCTTTTTACCTTTATTGAAAGTATCATTAAAAACTTTTTTGTAACATTAAATTGATAAAATTCCAGTATTTTCACTAGAATTACGAATTAAGATGCAGATATTTTACCTGATTCGTCGGATGAACTGGACGGTGAACAACAGCAAAAACAGTGCAACGTATGAAGTCGTTTCGCCAGCGGTTTTAAGGCTGTTTGTGGCAGACATGATAGGGCCAAGTACCCTAATGACTCAAACATTTTATAATCTGTCTCTGGTACCATTCTTCCACCGCCACGATATTCACAAGTAACCTTGTTTGAATGTGCGAATGGAATAGGAAGAAACAATTTGCAAAGTTATGAAACCGTTTAAAGTAGGTACGGAAGAAAATAGTACGATTTCAATTACTTCTTTTCCGTTAACATATTGAAGTCCCCAATGGGCCAATCGGTAAATGGCGTACTCCTTCCAAAATGGATTTTCGACGATCGGGTTGCCATCTGGTGAAATTTGAAGTGAAACGATACCTTGGAGATCGGCTAGCCCGTTCAACTGACCCAGGGTACAAATATTGTTGGATCTACATAATTAAAACGGAAATTGATAAAGTAGTTTTTGAGCAACCGATCCTTAGGCGATATGGAAAATTTCTCCAAGTCCAAGATCGAAGTCACAAAACTCACCGAAAATGAAAGACGTCAAGAGTAGGGTAGAATTGTTTTAATTTTCCAAAGTAAGGAATCATGGCGTCAAAAGAAATGAAGTGAAAGTTAGCGGACGTCACAGTACCCGAAATTGAGGGTGAAAATCCCTGATAATTCAAACACTTCATTACAATCGACTTAGTAGTAATGATAAAACAGTACGGTCAATTACGTGTAGGGCGTGCTTCAAGGCTCCTTGCCCATAAATGCTCAACACCTTTCCGTCAATTTCGACCAGGTAATCTGACCCTTGTCTCTTCAGAACGGGAGTAGAAATGGTTTCCAAATTAAGCGCTGAATCTATCCTCCGCAGAGGTTTAACGGGAATTGAACCGGAACTCCGATCTCTTTGACATGTCACTGGCCGTCGTCCAAATGTGGTTGTGACTGAAGGTTGCCTCGCAGTCTATAACACATGGATTGAACGGATACCATTATCGCAGAAATATTATTTCGAGCTAGAGAAAATAATCGTGCAAGAGATTTCGTTAGTTTTAATTCACATGCACGGATCAAAATGCATTGAAATACAAGATGTTACTTTGAGTGGATGTACCGAGTACTGCTACTACTCGGCCAATAAACTCTTCGGCTAACCCATTACCAGCTCTTAAATCCATAGGCGTGAAATTAAAGCCGCGGCTTTAATTTCGAATAGGAAATTGCGTTTGGTCAAACGAATGCTATTCGATATTTTACGGAGATCCTTCTGATTTTGTTGTTTTGATTGTGATATGAAAACAGAAATCGAACTTACTTTAATCCGCCACTTTGTTCTTGAAATTTGTCTTCTTGGCTGTCTTCTTGAACTAATGTCTGAAGTATTTGTCGAAGTTGCAACACTTTCAATGTCAGACGTATCGGACTCTCCATCTCCTGAATGCTGATGTACATCGACACTAGAACTCCTTAACATTTTCCGCCCTGGTCTTCTAATTATTTTGTCAGATGAATGTAAGTCGAATTGCTCATCTGAATTTCCGTCGTCTACTTCGTTCAAATCCAAAATGTGCGGAAGATCGACAGTAGACTTACTCCGTCGGAGTGGAGTCAAACTTCTGTGATTTTCGTTGACGTTGGCGTTACAGGGAAATTCTGGATTGTCTTCAGGACTGAAAATATTCTCAGTTTCATCTAATTTCCCTCCAGTTTCTAATAGTGAACTTATATCGGTCACTTGAGTCGAGATTTGGTTGAAATTTTGAAGCTCACTTGATACAACATTGACATCGTCTTCAAGAGCACCACTTGAGGAATCACTTGCTATTTCATCGAACTGTACAAGTTTAGAGAGAATGGGCAGACATTTGTCCACTGAAACAGTGCTACGATTATCTTCAACTTTAGTGGATATATCGCTTATACTTGCTGCTGAGAGTCGAAGATTTGGGTGTGTAAAATTCTCGGGACGTTTGTTCGAAGGTAGGCGAGTTTCAAGAGTTTTTGACGAACGAAGCAAGGGCCTGACAATAGCGACTTTGGTCATTTTTTGGTTTGTTCTGTGTATGACGGGCAAGTCACAAAATAATTCTAATTGCTTAATTTCTTTCGGGTCCGCTTGCTCAGGAATTTCTGCATTGTCATAAGTATTACCTATTTGAGCGTGGGCGTCACAAACTTCGGTGCTGTCCATAAGTGGAATGTTGTCACTGATTGCGTTCACGATATCTTCAGTGATAGCTTGATGTTGAACATTGACTTCTGATTCTTCTGTGATATCCTTGTTGATTTCAACGGTGACTTCTGATTTGTTGATATTGTCAGACACTCTGTTCGGATCTGAGTATTCAGTAATTAAGCTAATCTTTGAATTACCGTCTGCAGTGCAACTGTCAGCACGTTTAATTTTCGTAGTCGAGACAGTAATAGGTGTCGTTCCTGCTGTATCCAACATTTCGTCATTCGGAGAATCGACGTAAATAGGCTTTGTCTTTGACAATATCGTTTCCTGGTCAGCTGGCTTATTTGCTAAAGTATCTTGACGTTCTGGTGTAGTCCTGGTTGATTTGAGTCGTTTCGATGAGGCTGCGCGTGAAACTGGGACTGGAATTTCACGGTCTACACTGTCTCGGACAAAATGCTTCAGAGATTCCCATCTGCGTTTAGCTTCGAAAATTACATCATCTCTTGTAAATCCCAAAGTTGCATGAAGTTTCTCTATTTCTTTACGTCTCTCTTCTTCCGCCGCCAAACGTTGTTTATGCCAAGTTTTGGCTTCTAATCTCATTTGGTCAGAAACTGAAGTTTTGTCCAAAATTTCCAAAGATGGAAATATTGTTAGAATTTGGCTGCTGTAATCTTGCAGTGAACACAATGCATTGGAGTCCAGGAGAAGTTCTTGTAGAAAAGTGAGTTTTTTTAGTGGGTGGAGTGCTGAGAAGCTATGAATAAAAATAATTGTTTTCTTTTGCAACATAAAATTTCTGTTAATTAATTGAAATGTTTTACAGAACCTTTGCAAGTCATTGTTGGCCAAAAATAATTTCCTGATATGCGGAGCCTTTTGTAAACCCTCTAAACTTTTGATTCGATTTCTTTTCAAGTTTAACTCCATTAGTGAGGATAAACCGTAGGGTCCCAAATTTCTAATTGTGCGAATCAAGTTCCCCGCCAGGTTCAAAACCCTGAGGGAGCTGAGAGAAGCCAAATTGTCGACATAACGCAATTGATTTCCATGCAAATCCAAGATCTCCAATCGTTTCAATCCATCTAATCCTTCGATTCGGCGAATCCTAGCGAAACACAAAATACCCCCGGAGGTAGGTCTAATAAAAACTTACACACTGGAAAAGATTGGATCTCGGAATTACACAAAACGTACACCGCTGGAAGGCAAGGGCGCAATCTGATCATGCACATGCGTGTGTGTAGAAGTGATGGTGTGGTGCAGTTAAGTGCTTTTATCGCCACTGCTTTTGGTCTTTCCCTAATATTTCAGTTTGGGCGTGGTATTCTTCAATTCGTACAATTGAAGCTAGGAAATTATTTTCCAGTCGTGTTACTTTTGAGTAATTCATACTTCAGGGTGGCTATAATATTCAACATTATGCGAACCAAGAAGAATTCACGTGTAGTTGATTGATCTCATCTGGAACACGTAAAATGTACACGTGAAATCTTCTTGATGCGAACGTTGGGTGGTGATATTTTGCATGACAACGTTTTCATTTAAATGGTATGAGTACAATTCCGTGCACCAAAATTGACTTTTCAAAACATGTTTAAGGTGGCTAACCGATTTTTCCCAAGAAGCAAAACTTTCAAGGAAGGTAATCCATGAAGTCCAGTTATCCTTTCGACTCGATTATTATACAAATCAAGAACTAGGAGATGCGTCAATGGTGGGAGATTGTCTAGACGAGTAATTAGATTGTGTTGAAGTGAAAATACTCTTAACTGGTTCTCTTCACCCCCAACCAGAGGAAACTGTTTCAAGCCCGTATTGTCCAATCGAATACAGTCCGGATTAGTTTCTCTTTCTTTGTCTGTCCGAATAATCCGAAGTCTATCTCCGGAATTGGAATTTCTCGTATGTTTCTCTTTACCGTGATTCTCACTCAATTTTGCACCAACCAGTGGGCTCAAATTACCACTCGGAGGCGTCCCAGCGCTTCTTGGTTCCCCGAATAGCACATTAGTCATGCCTTCCGTCGCATCAGTTCTTTCAACTTTCGTTTTAATCTTCGGCGGTATGATTGTATTGACGACTTTCTTGTTGGGTTTATTCGAAAGTATCGGGATTGTTATTGTCGTTTTGAGGATATTACTTTTATTGTCAGCGTTTGATTTCTTCATTAATCTGGCTTTTGCCAAAGAGACTCCTTGTTCAGTATAACTAAATTTTCGTAGGTTATTGTTAGTTACTCCAGCAGTTTTGAGTAGCTTCAGTTTTGGGTTTTGTGGCGGAAGCGGAGGGTATGGGAAAAGTGTCGACATGGACATTGAACTGACTGCCGCAGTGCTCACGCGATACTTTCCCTTTGGCATCGGTATTGGAAGAGTCGAGTATCCTTTCTAGATATTGAAATTTAGTAATTGGTTTGATTAGTCCGAAACAGAATTACGACCAATGAATTACTTTCGAAATGCAAAGCAATTCATTCTTTTTGAAAAATTTCAAGTTGCATCTAAAAAATCAAAATAATCTGCAACAAAATCAGGGAGTTGTAAAACAAACGTAAAGATTGTGAAACAGTCTTGCATAACTTACCTGAGCGGATGAGCCTACATTTTCTGGGTGAGAATAATTTTCTTGGGTCGTGAAAGGAAAATATTCTCGGCCACCCATATTATCATTCTCACTCGTCAAAAGAGGAGGAAATGCAAGTTTGGCAGTTTTGGCCCGCACTCTATTTGTGTTCCCGTGCATTTGAGTATGGAATTTAGGTCAGAGAAATCAATTTTTTTACAAGAAATTAACGTTCACTTTGTATAATTCGTAATTAAAATTTGAGGAATTCGTCTTTTTCGTGTTCTGTGTAAATGACAAACACATGTGGAACTCATCTTTTCGAAAATCGGAGTACACGCCTGTATGCTGTATTTCTAGTGCTCCCTGATATCAGCATGACACTGAAAGGAATATAAAATATACAAGTTTTGACTTTTTCCAGGAGAAAGTCGACTTTCTTCTGGGACTTACAACGAATAACTGATTCGTGTCCAGATGAGTTCTGATCTGTTTAAGAAAGTATAACTTAATCTAGGTTATATGAGAAATTGGTAAAAATATTGACAAAATAATCTATTCACAATATATTGAAGGATGCATTCAGCACGCTGGAAAAAGGAAGAGAAAGTCAGGGACGAGGTGCGTGCATGCAAGCAAAATGAAAGTGATTGGGAAATGTACATTTCTGTATCCAAGAATTCTAGTTGTTGGTTCAATGCACGCCTCCTGCATCGACTCCATAAACTTTCTCACCTTCCGGCATCGGCAAGATTTCCTTGTACTCATTCTCAAAGGCACGTCGCCTGAGATGGCTTTTCTACTTTTCCTCCATAAATTCATCATGTCGCCATGAAAGACTAGCGCGGACACTGTACGCAGTACACAGTGGTATTAAGGTCAAGAATATGAAAGCTTATTGGTTAGTTCATGAATTACCAGGAATACACATTGTTACCCTGCAACTGTTCTGATAGGGACCTGACGGTTCCTATCAGACCAGTGACCAGAGATTTTGTTTGGTTTTCGGCAGAAATTGAGTTCTTAGCTCGATTTTGCGTGTTCCTCATTAATGATACTTTTCGTGAAATGCAATTTACACAACTATATTCGTCGATTAACTATTTACTTGTTATCCAATATGGTCCACCTTTTTACAACAGTTAACCCTGAAGCATTTGACCGAAGAAAAAGCTACCTATATAATAATAAATATGTCGTATTTCTTTCTCAAGAATGCAAAATATGTATGGTCATTCCTATTACGATTGATTGATTGATTAATTGATACTTGTTTATTTAAGTCATTAATTCCATAGCTCACACAACATAATCGTAAAATACGTTACATTGACTCATCAGACACATTGACTCATCACAAAAATAAATTGTAGCAATTATATTTCTAAGTAAACAATATCTTCTGTTCAGGTCAATTTGAATAAAAACCGCTTAACCCAAGGAAGATTTCACAGAAAGTGCGCTCTGCTGTCATTTCAATGAACGTTTTTGCAGAAAAGGTGAATTTTCAACGTTTTAGGTGTCCAGCATTTCACAAACTATTTTTGGATTTAGCTTTAACTATCTGCACGTCACTCTTTGATTACTGAGTACAAAATCTTAATCATCAAATGGGATGTGTAATAATCATTATACGTACATATCGGGCTCAACGCGTACACGTTGCCAGCAAAAATCGTTGTGTACATTTCTGAATTACCTAATTACTTTTTATGCAAGTCCGTTCCTTGAAACCCGATGTCCGACGACTTCCAAAGACAAAGTGGATGCTGCCAGAAGTGCGGCTGATTCCATGGTCATTGAATAAGCTGTCATAATATGGATTCTGAATTGGTAACAACTCGTACTAGTGTCCTCAAGTGCTGGATTGATCTTTATTTGAGGTGAAACCCAAGAACACACGTTTGAGTCAACATTCTACTATTTAGTCGATAAGCGTGTAAACTTTGGACACCCAACTACAAGGACGGGCAAAGAGAGCATTTTCGCACTCAGAGAACATGTCAAGTTTTACATATCGCTCAAATTTGAACGTCAAAATTATAATTTAATACGCAGCATTCTTTATATTCGTCTTGTTTTTCTTACCGTAAAATAAATACGACTACTCAACGCAGTGCACTCGAGACAAATTAAATGCATTTTTCATGCTGAAAATGTCAATTGATAAATAAATACAAATACGGACAAGTTATTAAAGCTTTTAAGCCAGTATGGGAAATTGCACTGGGAAAGCAGCCCAGTTAGATCCGGGAGCTGTGCTGGATCGCGTCATTTCTCAGGTAAAATATATTTAGTATTAAAAATTTGGCTTAAACCTGTACCGGAAACTCCCTGAGCTGGACGACCGTCGTCGCCACAATAGACATATCTACTTGACACATACACAATTGTACAGAAGAGTTTGTCTCAAATTATGAAAATACTTTTCTACTCGATTACAAGGCATCGAATGACGATGATTGCATCCTGTACAAACTAGCAAATTATAAGAAGGGTGGAGAACTCATTGAAGCCTACGGGATTGGAGGTGCAGTTGAAGTCGAGAAACTTATTCGAGAACAATTTGGAATTCTTATGTACAAAGGAGGCAAAGGTCAAGTGATTAGTAGAACGGAGTATTTGAGATGGAAATTTCGAAATCAGAAACAAGTGAGTGCCTTTTGAATTCTAAACGTAAGCCTGTGTTATGCGATCACCTCCAAGGAAGAGTATTTTGGCACGCTTTCAAGTGTGTCTGGAATGTATGACAATCATTGATCATACAACGAATTCCCTAGCAGGCGGCGTGTCAATTAAAAATACAAACAAAGCAGTTGCAGATTTTATAGATTTTAACGGCAGGTGACTATCTTTTGAAGGTAATCGTATGTTTTGCGAATTTCAAACTTTTCAAGAAAATCAAATCTTGCCTAACGAACGGATACATTTTCAGGTCGTCATCCCTGTGGAATCGACAAGTGCGACAGATCCACTGGGAAAATGGGAAGACCATGAAGCATGCTGGCAAATGCAATATCGCGGCTCTCTCGGGGAAACCCTGCTTCATGTTCTTATCATATGTGACACAAGACTGCATACGAGATTGGCCAGAATACTCATTAAATGTTACCCAAAACTGGCAGTCGACGTTTTTGAGGGCGAAGAATATTTGGGTAATTTAGTTTCCGTGGAAGACAAAATTATTCCCTGTCCGAAATTCATAACTTGTTGAAATTGGTTTTGAACTTTGAATCTTTTAAAATCAGTCGATAGAAATACAACCAGAACACCACGCATTAAATTTGAAAATGCATGAAGTGGTGTGTTTAATTAATGTTCGATAATAGAAAATTGATTTGATGCAAAAATTACAGCAGCGGTGAAAGCCGGTATCATAGTTCTAAGAAATGTGGTGTTCGATAGAGGGAACGTCGATAAAGAGTGATAGTTCATTGTAGTTGTAACCCAGATAAAGAAATGTAATTTCTGAAATTATTTATTATGAAACTCTTCCCCAGGAGCATCAGCCTTACATTTATCAATCGCCTACAACAATAATGACTTGGTACATTTACTTGTGGAAGCTGATGCGGCAGTAGATCAACGAGCAATTGGTTGTTTTTATTTAAAATGTGCATCATTTATAATTTGACGAAATGTCTAAAATGTCAACATTCTTATCCTCTAGGAAGTTTCTTCCTGCCCCGTGATCAGCAAAGAGTTGTTCCGTCTAAACAAACTGATTACGAAGGATTAGCTTATTTGGGGGAATATCCGCTGGCGTGGACAGCCTGCGTTGGGAATGAAAGCGTGTATAATTTACTCCTGGACAAAGGTGCTGACCCAGACTGGCAAGATACATTTGGAAATATGATTCTTCATATGGTCGTGGTTACCGATCAACTGGTGAGAATTTTGAATTGCGTGTTCAGAACAATCAATATCAATCTGATTCGATTCCCTTTCGATTTTCGATTTCAAGGGGATGTACGGCTACGCTCTAAGGCATCCAAAAATCATTGCTAGCAATGGGATCGAAAATGGCCAAGGTCTGACTCCGCTAACTTTGGCATGTCGTTTGGGTCGATCATTGGTTTTCAGGTACAGTCAACTCTCGCTATGAGACCCCTCATTATAAGACCACCCTCGATTTAAGACCCGTTTTGAGATCCCTTGGTTGGTTCCCATGTATTTAGATAGGGAATTGAACCGGATATAAGACCACCCCGCTTTAAGACCAACCTCGACATAAGACCCGGTTTTGCTGGTCCAAAACGCAGACGCCTGACTCGTTAAAAGACCAAACCCGGCTATAAGACTCACTTGGTCTTATAGAGCGGGCGCGCGAACTTCAAAATTACT
>JAQFYE010002120.1:0-19305 GCA_034694305.1 Protaphorura glebata | reverse complement strand
TTGCTACTAAATATAATTCAACTCGTAGTAATGGAAAAAAACTATATAGTAATAATTTTTAGTGTTTCTCTCAAAGTCTAAGGATTAAGGATTAATTAAGGATTGTAGTCTAATCATGATTTAGAATTATTTAGAAATTTGGGGTTTAAAATTAATTGATAATTATTGAATAGTATTGACGCTTCCGATTTCATACGAATTTTTAGTTATCGTATTATTACTGCGGTGTAATTTTAGAAAATTAGTATTTGTGTACGGTAATGACTAATGACAAATTATATTTTGTTGCGCACTAATTAATTTTATTTAATTGATATTTTTTTGTTTACAGAGTTTTGGCTGGTAGATCGACCAAACTAAAACTACAGATCTCAAGTGAACATTTTACCTCATCGTCGGATCCATTTGGTCAGCCACCATGGACTCAAACACTTTTCAATTGACTTGCCCAATTTGTGGTCGAACTGACATTGGTTCTTACCAAAGTCATCTCCAAACACATTCGAAACAAGCTCTAATTGATACGCTTATAAATCAACGGCAAATAATAACCCCAAACCTTGTGACCGGTGTTAAACGTGCCCTTGAACCAGAATTCGTTTCTGTGGACCCCACGTCTGCAGCAGAGGATGCTGATACCCCCGGGGGGAGTACAACGAGTCGACGAAGTGGGATTACCCTAAGGCATGGACATGGACAAGGACAATATAGATCTAGAAGTTCACATTCCAGACGAGTTTCACAACCAAATCCTCTGGCACTGGATAATGAGAATGCAGAGATTTTTACGTCTGCGGCAAGTCTTTTGGAGGAAGAACAACCGTTACCGTCTTCTTCAGTCAGTCTCTCTGCTCTGGAGGAGGAACATCAACAAGGTTAGGAGAAACCACAATTTAATAATTTTTATTCTGCAAAATTTGTAAAATTAAAAATTAATTAATATTGGATATATTTAATATTTTTAATAAACGGATTTATGTATACTTTTTTCACAGGTCAATGTCATATTACAAGTCAAGGTCAAGGTCAAGAGACACCACTGATCTATGAATTGAACATAAGTAATGCGGAAGGTGAAGAAGAGCCACATTTGACAGTGTGTGAGAATTCAGTTCCAATTTGTTCCTTTGCAATTTTGATGCCTTCGTCGGATGGAGTTCCAACTTTTAAGAATACGGAAAAGGAGGTGGAAGATATGGATGAGGATGGGGACGTCGGAGGAATTCAATTTGATGAAGAACAAGTCTTGGAATTGGTGTCGGAGGAAGGAGGAGACGCCTCGGAGGAGGGGAATCTCTATGTCAGTGAGACTGGACATGACAGACGGGAAATGGAAACAGCCACCACTCTTGCACTCAAAATGACACAAATCCCAAAGTCAAATGGAATTTCAAACTCTAATTTCATCAAATACATCATAGATGAGGTATGTTTTCATTCATTTTTTACTAGATTTTTTTTTATCAAATTGTGTTATTCTGCCAAAGAAATGAAAACTTGATTATCAAAATAATCTAATCCGTAATTTTCTTAATTTGGTGTTCAGGTTTTGGCCTAA
Source organism: Protaphorura glebata (assembly GCA_034694305.1). Taxonomy (NCBI): domain Eukaryota; kingdom Metazoa; phylum Arthropoda; class Collembola; order Poduromorpha; family Onychiuridae; genus Protaphorura; species Protaphorura glebata. The sequence goes on along the minus strand of JAQFYE010002120.1, from coordinate 17,747 downwards.
TACAACAATTTTATCAAATTCATTTTTGTTGAGAACTGTTTTGAATAATTCTTTGGGTATCTAGTAGAATTTTGATAAAATTGTGGTGGTCGGTGAAAATATGATATTTATGAAAACTCGATGATAGAACTTCTTGCCGAAACCGTTACATTAATTACTGCGTAATCGGTTTTCGGCCGAATTTCTTAATTTTATCAAATAAATCATAGATTAGGCCTATTTTCATTCACTCTAGTTTTTTTAGTCGAATTTTCTATAAAATTTCGACTAAATAAATAAATTCGGCCAGGAACTATTTTTCTGATTTTTGACAAAGATATACCACCGACTGTTACCGGATATTAGTTTGGCTCCAGAATTATTCGGAGCTCTTCCGAATTGCTTCCTTGCAATATTTGGATGATTTCTTATCCTAAAGCGACAACAAGGATTTGAATGTTTAATGGAAGAAATATTTAATTCATATTATTTTGTAGACGGGAACCCGGGCCGTGGTTGACGCTGAGCCCGGAGTGAAATGGATTTTCCCGGATGGAGTGGCCGTTCCTGTGTATTCCTCATTCAATCAGGTTCCAGCCTCATCCTCCCAACATTCTTCCTCATCGATGACCCCAGCTGGAATCCCATCTTCTGTCAACGAGGAAGATTCGTCTCTTTCAAATAGCAAAGGACATAGCAGTGGAAGTGGACGGATTCGGAGTGACGTGAATCTAATGACTGATGAAGAAATACCCCCAAGGGGAGAGATTTCTGAGTACGAAGAGAGCAATACGTCATCTCTTCTCTCTGATGATTCGGTAAGGTCAAGGTCTACATTAAAGTAAAGGACGTCCTGTGACGTAAATAATAAATGAAATGGTCACATGACGTCCTGTGTTTATTTTCGATTTGACTATAATTTGTTAGGATTGTTTGAATATTTCAGAAACACGGGTTAATAAGTTCCTCTCTGGGGAGTATGTTCAGTAACCGAGTGCGACACCTTTCTCCTGTCATTGACAGAATCGAGAGTCTAAGCTCAAGTTCAAATCCAAAGAAAAGACGATCAAAATCCATCAAGTCTAGTTCACTGACCATGACCTCCTCCTTCACGTCTCCAGAGGGTCATAGATGTTCAGAGTGTATTCATGTAAGTCTCACATTTATTTCACAAAGTGAATTTTGAGGAAAATCTTAACAGATGATAGTTTTTGTTAGAATTCCAAAATCCAAATGTATGTGTTTCTGGTAAAAAGCCTGGTCAAAACCGAAGAATCCCGGTTTGAGTCTAAAAAGCTTGGTTTAAATCTAAAGAAACCAAACTAACTGGTTTAAACCACATAATGACGGTTTAAACCAGCTAATGGCAGTCTAAACCAGATAATGGCAGTTTAAACCGGATAATGACGGTTCAAACCAGATAAGAACGGTTTAAACCACATAATGACGGTTTAAACCAAATAATGACGGTTTAAACCATATAATGACGGTTTAAACCATATAATGACGGTTTAAACCAGATAATGAAGGTTTAAACCAGATAATGACGGCTTAAACCCGATAATGACGGTTTAAACAATATAATGACGGTTTAAACCAGATAATGAAGGTTTAAACCATATAATGACGGTTTAAACCATATAATGACGGTTTAAACCATATAATGACGGTTCAAACCAGATAATGACGCATTAAACCAGATAATGACGGTTTAAACCAAAATCGCTGCTTTATTTTATTTAAAAAGGGAAAATCGAAAAACTCGTCACCCTGGTCAAATTTGAAGCTTTTGTAATGTTGTGTTAATTATTTTTGATTGTAGGAGCAGTATTTTAGCACAATCTTTGAACTTGCTCAACACCATGCTGAAGTTCATCAGAAACCGTTCATTTCTGCAATTAAGAAACGTGAACGTCATAACAGACCATCTGGACTTGACCCAGACCAGATTGACATGAGCGGTGGACGAGGAATGGATTGGTTGCACTCATTGGACTCTTACAACCAGAGGAAATCCATGACGATGGCTGGTCCAAGTGTGACTGTGAAGGATGATGTGAAAAGAATTTACAAGAGAAAGGAATTCAATTGTCTATACTGCGTATTCTGCACGATTGACAAACACACTTTGACCAAACACATTGTACAAGAACATACGAGTAAACTCCTTGACCCGAGTCAATATGAGTGCACCACTTGTGGCAAAATGTTCCTTGCGAGGGCCAATTTAGTGAAACATCTTCTCATTCATAGGTAAAATTCAATATTTAATCATTTAAAACGACTTGACGTCATATTTCAACAAATATTTGAATAATGTGCCAAATTTTAAGTAGACTTTTTATAAATATTTTTTAAAATTATTTTTACAGAGGAAAACGACATACATGTGATCAGTGTAACAAAGCCTTCACTTCCGCATTCAAGTTAAAAGAACACTACCGAGTTCACACGAGAGATTATCCCTTTGGATGCACACAATGTGACAGGTCATTCCGGACTCCTAGTCTCCGAACTGCTCACATAGTAAGTCAAAAATTAAAAGTTTAATAAAAAATCTAGCAAATATTTAAAGTTGAATTGTTTTTCTTTGTCTACAGAGACGTGATCATGAAGGGATACGAGTTGTGAAACCCAAACTTGAATTTTATTGTAGTATCTGTCACCGTGTTCTCCATTCAAAGGCTGGACTCCTGTCCCATACTCAAACTCATCGTGAGCAAATCTCAAAATGTCCATATTGTCAAGAAACTTTCCCAAAAAAAAGTATTCTTGTTCGTCACATCCGTATAGCTCATGACTCTTCTTTTGAATCCAAGGATTCCAAAGTAAGTTCAAAAATATGAACGAAGGGTGGTTCATATGAATTGTTAATTATGGACCACCCTGTATTTTTTCTAATTTCATTATTTCTGAATAATTTTAAAATGTCCTATATTTAATGAATTTTTTTAGAAAGTGATTACCGGAGAACTTATGATAAAACCCGGTCTCTAATTGAACCCGATCTCCATTACAACCCGGGTACCTTTCCCTACTTTCTCCATGCACCCTTATGGAGAAAGTGGAGAAAGCGACTGACCTGATGATAGATTTTGCAAATAGAGCCCCGGGGCTATATCAGAAGTTCTCCGGTATTTTATTATAGTTATTGGCTTTCTGAATTTTTTTTCTAGTCCTATTAGTTTCTCATAATGATGGATTTTAATTTTTGAAAATATTATAAAATTGCAAATTGTTTGCAGGAATGCCCAGTTTGTTTCAAAAGACTGCACCCGAATTCAATGAAGTCCCATCTAAGGATCCACAAGGGAGAGAAACCATTTCCATGTCCTGTTTGTTCCATGACCTTCCGAACTTACGCAAATTTGACCTCTCACTCTTGGAGTCACACAAATCAAGAAAAGCCCTTCAAGTGTAAAAAATGCCCAAAATCCTACCTCTTCAAAAAATATTTGGATGTAAGTCAAATATTTAAAAATTGTGAAGATTCTAGGAATTCATTATTTTTTGTAAATATTTTGCAGAGTCACATGATCGTACACAAAAGACGGACATCACATTTTACATGCAACGAGTGCGGAGTTAAATTTACGAGTAAAATGAACATGAAAAGACATACAGAGGAGCACTTTAAAGAGAAGAAATTTAAATGTAAAGCCTGTGGAAAATGTTTTCATCGTAAATATTATTTGAGTGAACACGAAAGAATTCATTCAAATATCAAACCGTTTACATGTAGTATTTGTGGTAAAACATCCACAACTAAATCAAATCATAGGTCACACGTCAGAATCCATGATGCTCGTGAGTCAGGAACTTTAGAAGTTTAAAAACTAAGTTTAAAAATAATTATTCTGCAAACTGCTAATTTTTCATGTTCGGCCTGAACAAAGTGTCTTTGTTCTCTAACATGTTAAATCAATCATGTCATTTATGTTAACGCTCATTATTAAATGTCAGTCATTTCATTTGTGTTTCATTTGCTGGTGACCTGTGACCTTTTTTGTACCTACAATTTTTCTTTTTTGTGACAATTTTTAAAAGTGTTTGTATGTGTTTATGTTTTGAAGTCGTCACGATTTTTTTAAACATAATTTCAAGTTTGGATTACAGTACAATTCATTCAATATTTTATTATTTACAAATTACCCGGTTAATCAATCGTTATCTGTACCTATGCAATTTTAGCTACAAGTGTTCATTAGTTTGTACAAATTTTTAACTATAATTAAATAATAAAAAATTTCAAAAGTGGATTGATTTTCCAGTCAGCCTTGTCCAGTTCATTCCAAGACTTCTTTTGAAATTTGTGGATATTTTCGGTTGATTCCCGATTTCTCCAACGTTTTTTGACTTCTTAGTTTTCGTCATCTTCAGGTCGCGCGGGTTGTCCAGGATCACTAGGATTATTTTAAGTCAGATCAGCTTATTTTTCTATTTGTAAAATATTTAAACAAAATGATCCAACTTACGCGGATGGCTCCGGATTAATCCATGGTAATCCGCCATTTTGGATCTGGACTGGGCCTGGGTTGCCTTGACGACGCAAGTGTGGGCACTGTCGGTCAAATTGGAAGATTTGGCCTGGATTTTGTTCCAAGGACCACCCGCCCATTCCAATATTGATGATCATATTTGTCTCATAAAGAAAATTTCGGCCAAGTATAATTGGGCAATCCAAGGTTGGAAGGAGTAGAAAATTAACTCGAGTCTGTCGTCCATCATGCCATGTCATGTCAAGGCCGACACGTTCGAAGACAGTCGACCTCTGACCTCCTGCAAATCGGAGTGCCATAGAACATGTGCTGGTAGCGATTCTTCTTAACCTCAGAATCTCAATTGCAGAATTCCCAAGGATGCTGTCAAAGGAGCCCGTGTCCAACAAAGCCGAAAAATGATACCCAAGGAGTGAGACGCAAATGAAGGGCTCCGGGTACACAACTGGCCCTGCAGAGGGTACGTCTCTCGTGCGCGTGCGGGTGCGCATTCCATTTCGGGACAGGTCGAGTGGGCCATCCGGGAGAGGGAGCACCTGGACAGGAATGGCGACTTCCGGTACCGCAATTACATCTGGCATCACCGACGCCTGCGGCGTGACCGGAAATGGTGCCGCTACATTCAAAATAGTGCATTCGGTCCAAGGGAATGAGTGATTCAGTGACACCTCTCTATTGGGACCACCTCCTCAAATGGACCACTCATTTGCGTTCACAAATGTAAATGATATGAAACGCAAGCGGAAGTAAGGGGTCCATAACGTAACGCGCCATTAATTTGGTGGTTCCCCACCAAGGGTGGTCACACTAGAGAGGTGTCACTCAAATATTAATTATTTTAAGGTATTTACTTACGTAGGAACCCCATGACCATTTCTCTTGGGTTAAAAGGCCCGCTGTAATACATTTCGCCGAATTCCCTTTGTTCACTCTTCACTTTTCAAATGTCGTTTGAGCACTTTTTTAACACTACCTACTTGCTCGGACATTAATCGTAAACTGAATAAAATTCTGTCGAACAGCGGCTGAGCTTGGTTTCTTATTTCGACATCTCTTACAAAGTTGAACTTTTGACCTAGACAAATTTTGAAATATATACGAAATACAGGTCACCTTGCACCGCATAGAGTCTCGTATGTCTCGTATAGTCCTGTGGTAAACGATTTCGAAATTTCGAAATGTCACTACAAACATATGTGACCTTCTGACCTTTATGCATTTTGAAATAGGTACGCAATAACTTAGAGGTCGCCTTTCAATGCATAGTGGGTTTTGTATTTCCTAAAAGTTTTGTGGTAACGATTTCAAAAAATTTAATTCCATTACAAAATGTACGTGACCTTTGACCAGAAATTTTAGATGTCTTTTTGGTTTTTGCATTGCTTTTATTGGAACCAGATTCGAGGAATGAGAATTCACAATATATTTTGGCTAGTACAATTAAGATAATATAACACTAAATTCCAATTAACAAGTTAAACATAATTAACAAGATATCTGGACCTTAAAAAATTTATGACTAGAAAATAGATCGGTCGACTTATGATGGACCTCTCTGGGATTTTTTAGAATATATTGAAGTGGACAAACAAGAATAAACATATATTAAGTTAAGTGTTGGAATTGAGACACTCACTAATAAATCAATGTGCCATTTGGATGTTTACGTTGCCCGAGCTATGATGTCAACGCCTTGATTGAATACACGCTGGCAAGTGTTACAAGAAACCCAATACTGAAAATAGAATGTCCAGAGTTCTTTTTAGATTTCTCAAGTTCTTCTTCGAATGCTTGTTTTCCACCGCAAATTGCTGTATTTCCGGGTAGTGCTGCAAGGTAAACTTACTACAAATTAATGGACATTACCAGTTTTGGGCTTACATTTTCAAAAAGCATTGGTGAAGAAAATGTGAGAGGGCTAACTTGTATGCGATCTTAAGATGCTACAACATTTCCCACAGTGCATCTCTCAACCTATCTAGCTATTCGTTCACGTAATGTAAAATTAGTCTAATATTTTGAAAATGAAAAATTTCAGCCCAAAAGTATAAACCGTTCATTTTTCTTAAAAAAATGGAAAGACTAAAATGTTACTGAAACTTACCCATTTCACAATGGAGACCAGGAAGGCATTCAAAATGGCCGATTCCATCCCCATCCGAATCACAGAGTGCGCCACGCTTTCCACGACATTCCGAATCATTCAATTCAAAATTAAATGGTGGAGCTTGAGCCACGCAAACGCAGACATTGTCCACCGAACACTCCAAGAACTGATGAAAAAAGCAAATATTCGAATAATTTTTGCTGATAATTCTTTCTTGACCTTCGGAAAGGAGTTGGTTTAATTCATCTTTGTCTGCTGCCGGGTCTGCACTTAAAATTATTTCGAGCAATGAGTTCCTGTCCTTGTGGAAATTCATCCAGGCAGTGTGGTCGCAAGGGTCACCCAGACTATGTTTCCCTCTGGGGAAACCATCCGGCTGTATTTGATTTTGTGGCGATCCATCGTCAGAGTGTGTGCGCGTGTCGTCCGTGCAATGATGGCATACCTCAGGGGTCGTGATATCGACGGGTGACCCGAAAACAAAAATGACCGCGTGGATTGCGACAAAGAGACAGAGACGCGGTGTCACGCCCAGCATCTGGATATCAAATTTTGAAAAATGAGTACAATTACCGCAGCGATTTAAGAAAAAATGCGAGATGTACATTTTATACGGAATTTAACTCGGAGTTTCAGTCCCATGTGCTATTGATACGTGCAGTACCGTAGTTCGTAGGAATGGAAATGTGGGAAGATTGTAGTAAATATATCCCTTTTCTAAGGGGTTTCTAAAAAAAATCCCATTAATTTATAATAATATATGAAATGAATAGAATTTCTGAAAAATCGGAATTACTGAGAATTTTTAGTAAAAACAAACTGCAAAATATACCGTTTAGTAGATAAATGGTTGCAATTTGCGTCTACCGACGTCGAACTCGTAATACTGCAATTGAAATAAACTTTTACGCCCTATTAGCAAAAGCAAAGTCAAAGCCTCACATCACTGCTACTTCAAACCAACCATTTCCGGTCTGGCCTTCAACTTTATGCCTGAAACGTTTTGTCTGGATACGAAATGCAATAATGCTGTGCAATAGAAAGCAATAGAAAGTTAAAAATTGAAAACAAACCGCAAGTAATTTTCGTCGTTTCCTGATTTTGCGGCTCTTATTTTTTTAATTATAGGATACTTTTAAATTTCAGAACTCACAGTATACGACAATTTCAAGCTGTTCTTCGGTTTTTGTAGTTGCGTCTTTTAGGTTTAGCTCAAAACACGTAAGGTATTGAATTTCGAAATTGCAAAACTTGAAAGAAACTAATAATATAACAGCAGAAATATTTAAGTGGTCTTATCGTAATAGGAGATTGTCTTTGAAATCGCAAATTACGAATGACTCGGTCTATGAGTCCAAGCACTAATCGTAAAGTACATCGGATCGGATCATCGGACCTTCTTGTAAATGCTGCGATGACGAATTTGCGGTTTGCATTTCCTGGTCCTCCGTTTATTTCAGTTTCGTGTGACCGCAGAATAGTCCCACTGCCAGACTGCCACGTCCTTTCAACTCATCTGACCCCAATTAAAAATCACGAGTTCCTAACTAGTGACTGGTGACTCGTACGCTTGGATTCTTTAAATACATTTCCTTGTTCTTTCCTTTTTCCAGGAAACGTTTCTCTGGTCTAATCTGATGGAGACGTACAGACGACATTCGCAACGTTATAAAGGTTTATGACGTCACACCAGCATTCATCGGGCCAGTTTCATATCGGTGGGGTTCGCGTCTTTTTGGCTGAGTAGTAATGTTGACCCTACTACTAGGGGTACCTTCCGTAGGTCAAATGGAAATTAACTCAATCCCTACGAAAATAACACCCACCGTACTTGACCATTTCTTACGGCGAATGTCAATTAATACGCATATTAGGGCATGACATTGTATACATGAGCTTTAAATACATCAGAAGCATGTACATTCTGACACCTAATGCACTCTTCTGTATTAACTCAAAAAAATAATTCTAATTTTTTATCGAAATTTCGAAAAAGAACCAGAATTTGTCTAATCTGGGCCAAAATGAAAGGAATTGTTGCCATGACAAAGAAAAATATGAGGGTTGTGCTTGATTCGGCCAAACGTCAACAACAAATTTTGACTCGACTCGGATTTCGTCTCTGAATTTTTAGTATATTTCTAAATTTGTGGCGGACGGACGTGTGCTCTGTTCTGCTCTCCCCTCAAAGTTGACCTCAAGTGCCATTGCCTTTCTGTTTAATTATGTAAGGAATCCAAATTTTAACGAAGCCATCTAGCTGCCCAGCCGAACAATGCCGAAGATGTCAAAAGGTGGGACGGAAGAGGATAAAGCCGAGGTGGAACTTATCGGAAAAACCTCGGATGATCGAATTCTCAGAAAAAGAGGCTATGTCTTGAGTCGTGTTCTCGGTGAAGGGTCGTACGCCAAGGTAAGATATACATTTCGATTTAATACATATTTTTGGTTATTTTTGAAATCTTTAATTCCTTTTGATTTTCTTAAAAATTTATTTCGACTTTTGATCACAGGTTTACCTTGCGGAGTATGCGGACGCTAAGGATCAGGACAAGAGACAAAGACTGGCTTGCAAAGTGATCAATGGAAATGTGGCTCCACGGGATTTCCTTCGTCGATTTTTCCCAAGAGAGGTTGAGATCATGAGTCGTGTGAATCACCAGTACTTGGTCCGTGTCCACAGCATTCTCCAACGGAAACAAAAGTATTTCCTTTTCATGCAATTCTGTGAAAATGGAGACTTATTGGATTTCATTCGGAAAAATGGAGCTATCCGAGAAAGACAAGCTCGTGTTTGGTTTTGTCAACTCCTCCGAGGTAATTCTCAGAGGTTTTCTTTGATTTGGACTTTTAACCACTTTTGAATATTTTTTTAAAATATATTTTGTATTTTAAATTAGGTCTGCATTATTTGCACGAACGGAACATTGCTCACCGAGACATGAAGTGCGAGAATGTCCTCCTCACGACCTCTTACAATATCAAGATCTCAGACTTTGGATTTGCTCGCTACATGTTGCCCGAAGACCCGAAATCAGAAACATTTTGTGGCTCCGTGTCTTATGCAGCCCCTGAAATCATCAAAGGAATCCCATATGAACCACGTGGGGCGGATGTTTGGTCAGCCGGGGTCATTCTCTTCGTCATGCTCAACAAATCCATGCCATTCGATGACACGAGTCTCAGGAAACTCTACGAGAGCCAACTTGCAAGGAATTGGAAGTTCAGAAATAAGGTCAGTTCTAAGATTTTATCAAAATCATAGATTTTAGTATCTTCTTAACTCTATGATCATTTCCCTATGTCATTGTGCTAAAATTTTGATTTGATTTTCTAAAACAGCTCCGTGACCTTTTGACCTTGGACGTGAAGAATTACTTGTACGTGGTCATGGACCCTGACATGGAGAGACGAAAGACCGTGGCCCAATTATGGGATGAACCCTGGATTCAAAAAGGATCTAATGTTGACATCGACATCAAAGGAAATGGAAAGCTTGGCGGGAAATCTGGCGGAGCTAGCAAGAAGGATGTCAAATTGAGAGAAAAAGTAGCTCAAGAGAAATTGGAACGAGATTTGGCAAGGGAAGCTCCGGTTCAAATCATTGATGCTGACACGGCCAAAGTTCGACGAGCAAGTTTTTTCCTCAAGGAGTATCAGGAACAACAAGGAACAGTAGCCCCACCTGAGCCCCCTCCGCCCCCTATTGTAGTACCTCATGACATGGAAGCTGGACATACGGCTAGTCTCAAACCCACCAAGAAATGGTTCTCTAATGAAGACACACATGACGACAAATAAATTCAACTAATCATTCAATTCATATTTTTACAAGTCAAAATTCAAATTTTGTTAAAATAAAATGCATTTTATATAAACATTTTGTGTTTATTTTATATTTAAATTAAGATTAGTTTAGAAAAGAGACAGGTAGAAGTATATAGGCATGGCTCAGTGCAGTGTAATGAATAGCAGACGGAATATCTTAGGTTCCCGAGTTCAATTCCTGGTCGGCCCACTTTTTACAAATATAAGAAATAAATATAAGAGAAAAATACAGTAATTATATACAAAAGAGAATATTTTTAAGTCAACTTTTTTCATTTTTTAGACTTCTTGACCATATCATTCATATTAATGATGTCGTTTGTGCTGTAGAGACAGTCGGAATATTTTTGCCCACATTTCCTTGCGTTTTGCTTTTGTTTCCCGTATTCAGCAGCCCTCAGGTATTTCAAAGTGACCAGATTCTCCGGTTGACCCTTGAGGTCATCGCTATTCAGCAATCTAGTTATACAACAGTCATAATAATAAAACACCAATTAAATAATGGAATGGTAGTGCAACTCGAATTACTAGACAACTGCAATGAAGGGTATGACCATAGTAGTTCTCTAAAGTAAACAAACGTTCAGATTTCTACAAAAATTGATCAAACCAGACAAAATTCTGCTACATCTTACTTTTGTTTTGAAAGTATGACCATACCTAGCAGAAAGAGTGTTGTCGAGTTAATCATTTTTACTTACTTGAACATGGAAACAACATTTTTCTCATAAGTCGTCATGTTCCCATCAGTTTTAGCATGAATATTGCAAAATAATTTTTCGAAGCAAGTTCCATTGTCGAATATGGCCAAAGTTTGGAAGAATTGGTGAACTGCGACAGTGTCTTTTTTCTTTTCATCTGGAAATGGAGTGAAATCCGGAATTACCAATACCTTCCTTTTGAGACTTGGACTGTCTTCAATATCTTCATCCCTATTTCTTCGTTTTTTCAGTTTCTTCGAACTCTTCCTTTTCCTTTTGGCTTCTTTCGAGGATTTCTCTTCTGAGGAATCGGTTCTACTCGAAATTTCTTCAGCGGAATCCTCTTCGGTCTTAATTTCGTCAGCAGCTGGCGGATCTCCAGCAGCGCCAGCTGCCGCACCAGCTCCAGCGCCAGCGGCAGCACCAGCTCCAGCGTCAGTACCGTTTAAGCCAAAGCCCGCCCATGGACCAGGGCCAGGATGCCAATAGACGGGCGAGAATCCAGAATACCCGCCATACCCGCCCCACCCAAATGACCCTTGCCAGGGCGGGGACCAACCGAAACCTCCATGGGAATGCCCGCCATGATACAAGGACCCATAGTGGAATCCACCGGATACTTGAGTTACTAGTTCAGGTCCGGCGGCAGCGCTGAGCAACAAAGTTAACAAAATCATTCCAGATTTTGGAAAATGCAAAAACGAATAAGAGAAGTGAAATGAGGTGTTCTACAGAAGACGTCAAATCAGAGACTGAAATAGGAGTCTTGAAATCACGCACTTTTTTGGATCTTGGGTCAACTCTGATCTCAATTTGTGACAACTCACAAAGGAAGCTCAACAAATGATCCCCCTTGAACCGACCTATTTTTTTATTAACACTCGTCAGGAATTGACAGATAAAATGCAGGGGTCATGTGATCAGCTTCCCTTGTCGCATTGCATTAATTTAGACATTTATGTAAATATGTATGCAATTTCGTGACAAGGACGGAAATAAAATGTGTCAAAGTGCTAAGTAGCAAGCGGCGGAACGTTACCTAGCGTGCGTGGCGATTTGCGATGTAGTCAGATATGCATGCGGTTGTTGCTTAATTAATGATCTGACACCTTGTCACAACACAATGCAAAAAAAATCTGGTTAGCTAATTATAAAATTTCTGTTGTCTAAATATTCCTCACAATGAGAACAAAAAGCCATTTACAAATTCTTATCTACAAACAATTGTCTAATTTTGAGTCACCCATTACATTTTTAACATACTTCGATCATAATGATAATTACTGAATTTTTCACTAGACTTTTTAAATAAATTAGCAAATTATGTCATGTGAGGATTTATCCATTTCCGCTTTATTATTGGTAAATATTTACAATAAATTATTCGATTTTTATTTTTATAACTTAATTAAAAAATTAAATTATCGTACTACATAAGTCGCAAGTCCCTGCAATCCCTTATTGAGATGCATTCCCGGGTTTCCTGCCGCTGGGAAGTATCTATGAAGTAAAGCAGCCTGTCCTGGGCCAAGGAGTGACATGGCATGAATGCTTTGCTCCCCAGAGGTCAGCACATACATCACATCTTTATCGACAAGACTGGCAATGCTTGCATCGATCGGAGCACTGGAATTGCCGAGATGATATTGATTGAGCAGACGAGCTGAATGTCTTGCGAGATCCAAACGGCTTTCAGTGACAAGCGTTGTAGCGGCATCTGTTGTGTAAAGACTTCCAGTTCTGGGAGAGAATACAGTCCAACATGTCTCCATTTGGCCCGGGATGAGGATCATGGCCGATTTTGATACCTCCCCAGTTCTGCGGTTTAATGTTGCGATTCCGAATCCACCACCACCTTCACCGAAGGGGTCAGAGAAAGCGATGACTGGGTCTGAGGTCAATCCAGTTCCAGGAACAACGATCATTCCCCATGGGGTCACGGAGTCAGTAGGTACACTCACCATCGGCGTTCCGAGGCTGTTTTCAGTCACTGGGAAAGCAGCGATGAAGCCTTCGATTCTTGGGTCAGGGTTTCCTATTAATTTACATTATTATGTGAGTCTGGGCTTCTAATTGGTCATTTACGGTATAGAAATAATAAGACATACCTTTGACGGACACGAGGAGTCGAGAAGAGTCTGGGGTGAAGATGACGTCACTCATTGACCCCAATTCCTTCGGGGGGTTGGCGGAAGGGAGTCCGAAGGGTTTGGCTGTCTCAGGTAAGAGATAAATACTTGGAGTTGGACTTGAACCCTGGCTCTGAATTGAGAAACATTGGACGCCATTGCTTTTCCCGGTATTGAGGACACAAAGCATTTGGAGGGCTCGAGAGAATGCCAATGCAACTGGGAAATCACCTCCACTCAGGACAGAGGTCACATGGGTCAACTCAGTTGGTTCACGTGGGTTGATTGTGAACATGGACACAGAGTTTGACCCTGCGTTCACGGCAAATAAAAAGTCTCCGTCCACAATGAGGGAATTTTGAGATGCCAATGGATCAGGTTCACCACGAGCTTTTCCGGCTGCCTGTGGAATGTTGTAGCCACCGATACCACCGGTGGTGAAAGATTTTGAATAGCCTAAGCTCCCACTGGAATGAATTGAATTGGAAATTATGGCATTTCCGCGTGGGTCATTCGTCATGAAGTAAACTGCTCCGACTACGGGTTCTTTACACAAAAGCAGAATAGAATATTAAAATTAACCAAGTGTCTATCTCTTCAACACTTTTTTTTTTAAAAAGTATTTCTGTTACGGTCGTGTTATAAAAATTGTAATATGAGTTTCGATGAAAATATTTTCATTTCTTCTGAAAAAATACTTGCGGCCTTAACATATAAATGTGGAATTGATGAATGACGCACGGGTGCTCAAGACTTTTGCGACACAAGGTAAATAAACAAACAAACAAACTGGCACTCACCATTAAGAGCAGACGGGGCTGTATTGTACGACTGGGGTTGGGGCTGGGGCTGATATTGATTTGGCTGGTGTTGATTTGGTTGCTGATGGGCGGACTGCAGGCGATATACTCCATTGTCTCGAACATACGCTGGGCCTAGACTTCCATCGTGGGACCTTTGGTATGCCAACGGCGAAATTCCTGTCTCAAACAGTCCTTGTTGTCCATAACAGTGGACCAGTAGAACAAGACACTGCAAAGTTACAATAATGCCATGGATTAATTAACAAATGACCAAAGCCGAGACAGCGTAGTAGTATGACGTTCAAATACGCTACCGGTCACGGGGTTCGATTCCCCAGGGCTGGTAGATCTCAGCCCGGCATTTAATATATTGTGAGGTTTATATACTTTGGATACGCAGGGGTTTTCCCTACTTTTGTTTTCATAAATCAGTAAATTGTCGTAATGGGGTAGGAAAGTTAGGTACCACGAGAATTCATTGTGGCGACAGTGCAGTAGTGTATTCGTTGAAATTATTTGATTTCTGAACCTACATAGCAAGGTTAGAGAATGTCTCCCTCGTAGAAATAGACGATAACCCATTATTTTACAAAGCATGTGCGATATCAGAATTCTGCCAACTTAGCAGATATAACAAATCCAGGGTATGACACCCAGTATTTCTTTTGCCAATTAACAAGCGTTTTAAACAAGCATGCCCATTGCAGCGTGAAGGAATGGGTCGGACCATGAAATTTCGATGTGCTAGGGTTCAATTCCTCTGACCTACACTTGCAGCATATGCTTTATAGTGGTTATTTATGTCTATATTTTATTTTATTATTTTATAATTTTGAATACTTACCAGAAATAACTTCATATTGGAGATGAAATGAAAGAGGACTTACACGGACACTTGAATTGAATGAAATGGAAATGTACTTTGCTTAGCCTTCATCCTTTTATAAGCCGCCAGAAGATCAAGTTTATGCGACCATTGTCCTTAAATTGAGATTGCGCAAGAGGGAGGTCATGTCTACTATTACTTTGCATAATAAATTGATAATTGCATGCATGCATGTGATGGCGTCCGCATCCGCATCCGCAGTCCAATGCCTTCAGGTAACCAATAAATTGTTATTGACTGCAGTAGGTGTTCAATTAAGAAACAAGATGTCCTTCCTTGATTGCTCTTTGTACCTAGTGTACACTACGTGTACATTTGACCTCAACGAAGTAGATCAAGTCACTCAAATCTAATTGGAATGTAAAAAGCGAAATAAACAGTCGAAACTGGGTGACAGCCCGTGGATAAACTCATGAACAGGTCAAGAAGGGAGCCGGCAAATCCCATTAGCGGTTACGAGACAAATCTGGTTACGATGACGGTGGTATATCTCTGTAATACTAAATAAGGCCTTATGTCTCTGTAACGTTAGGATTTCCATCCTTTTAATATTAGAAGGTTATATTTCTTTAACATTAGGAGGTTATATCTCTTTAACATTACGAGGTTTTATCTCTTTAACATTTTGGCTATTAGGAGGTTATATCTCTTTAGCATTAGGAGGTTGTATCCCTTTAACGTTAGGAGGTTATATCTCTTTAGCATTAGGAGGTTGTACTCCTTTAACGTTAGGAGGTTATATCTCTTTAACATTAGGAGACCGAAAATATGTGTTCAAGAGTTGAGGGGAGGTACTACTGGTACCCCCCCCCTAGGCCAAACAGGAAGCAACCATCGTTTAAGTCCACTCACAACTTGAATGTGCATATATATCCTTCGTATCCTTTCATGTGGAGTGTTTTTCTACTACTAGGGGTACCTCTCCCAGGCCAAATGGAAAACGTCCCATTCTTAAGAAAAAAAATCTCTACGACGTAAGACCATTTCTTGTTTGAATTCCGTTTATTAGTAAATTCGTAAGTGATCATGAAAGGCTGGCAGATTTCATCGAATACATAAAAGGAGGGGTGTCTTATTTGTAAAATTTTGTAATGGAGTGTCTGTTATTAAAACGGGCGTATTTCATGAGATAGAGAGGCGGCTATTATGTACAGAAGCGTTTATTCGAAGAAATACAATGATTCATAATACATAATGGTGAGTTTAATATCACAAGTTCATCTGTAGCCGTATGCAGTACACCTTTCTAATTTTAATTCAATAGCGTTCACTTGAGGACGAGTGCATGGTTTGGAGTTGTTTAGTGCAGGAGAAGTGAATCACAATCACAAATAATTGTTAATTAATCTCTTCATCTCAAGTCTCAAAAGAATGATGACGGTGGCGTGTGTGTGTGAATGAATACACCGTAACACCCCTTGTTTTCCACTTTACAAGGTGATCTCCTGTAATCCATACACTTTCTTATTCATAAAAGTACACATTAATTGACATTTGCCATAAGGCATAGTCTAATGTGACAACGGAAGAGGTTGGGTTTGGGTTGCGTCCTATTCCGAGTAGTTTATCCCCAGAACTATGAAATATCCAGTCCAGTGTAAATATAAATGGAAATATGCTAGGGTGGCCATAAATTTATTATCCCTAAGTATTTCTGTGCAATTGCTAGTGTTACGTTAAATAAACAGCTTTTTTCTTAAAAAATGTCCAAAAAATCTTTGTTCTTAAAATGTGAGTGTCTCTGTTAAATGGCAGAAACGTGTACCAAAGCTAGAGATCTAATCGCAAGAAGGCTTACATGTATTATTACAATTACTGGAATGTCTCTGATCTTCTAATTGAGCAATAAAATGTTTTCGTTTCAGAATACCTGAACCGATATTCACATGATTGAAAAAAAGACAATAAAAGTTGTAATGTCCACAGAAATATAGCCAGGCTGTGGATATCCGAATCCGCTCGATTAACGCAGTCATAATAATATCCCATTGAAATAAACAGTCGCGACTGGGTGACAGCCCGTGGAATTTGATAGTGGTTCAGAGGTTGTAGAGAGTGGTTGAGATTGTGTAGAGTCGGAAAAAGGTGGTATAGATGGTGTCGAGGATGTAGGGAGAGGTTGAAAGGGAGTGGACAGTGGCTGATAGGGTGTAGAGATTGGCTGAAAGGGTACGAAGTGTTGTTGAGAGGGAGTAGTGAGTGATAGAAACGTTGCAGAGAAGGGTAGAGAAGTCGTAGAGAGTGGTATAGAGGATGTGGAGAGTGGTATAGAGGATGTGGAGAGTGGTAGATGGGTTGCAGAGAATGGTCGAGAGTGGTTTTAGAGGATACAGAGAGTGGTAGAAAGATTACTGAGGCTGGTAGTGAGGTCGCGGAGATTGGAAGAGAGAGGTCATATCTCTCAAACATTAGGAGGGCACATCTCTCCAACATTAGGAGGGCATATCTCTCCAACATTAGGAGGGCATTTCTCTCCGACATTAGGAGGGCATATATCCAAGATTACACGCGATACAAGATAACATGGGTGGCTATAGGACATTTAACATGTGTGGCTAAAGGGCATTTAACACGGGTGGCTATAGGGTGTTTAGCATGGGTGGCTATAGGACATTTAACTTGGGTGGCTATAGGGCATTTAACATGGGTGGCTATAGGGCATTTAACATGGGTGGCTATAGGACATTTAACATGGGTGGCTATAGGACACTTGGGCTTAATGTTGGGCATACCTCTCCAACATTAGGAGGGCATATATCTCTAATATACTTATGTAATTGCGTTATTGAGGAAGCACTGCTGCCTGGTGTACGCA
>JAQFYE010002119.1:0-19305 GCA_034694305.1 Protaphorura glebata | reverse complement strand
TTGCCCCCCCCCCCCCCCCCGCCGGGGTGTCAGACGAAAAAGTGATATGCATATTGTAGAGAATCTTGGACCTATTCCGCTTGAAAATCCGATGCGCATAACGGCGCGGACGAGCGTTTAAGTTATAACATCCCCAAAAGTCGGCTTTTCTTGAAAAAAACGTGCCCGAAATAATTGTTTTCGAAAAATCTGTTGATGACATCTTTTTTGCTATAATTCTATGCAATTTTTGGAACGGTCTGAAGGAAGTCGAATTTTCGCTGCATTTTGGAGAAAAAAAGCTTATTTCTTTTCGCATGTAGACTACCCGGACCGGGTATTAGAAATTTGGAGTGGATTACTTTGCTTATGCTTTCATTCTTGTGGATGGCAGTCGTACACGTACGTACGGTTACAAATAATGCCCGCATATTTCTCATTCTGTTGAAACGGTTTTGTGAAAGGGATTTGAAATTGGGTTGTGTAGTAAAAGCGGGCATTAGACAAAACTGCCGGGAGAGAAAGAGAAAGAGAAAGAGAGAGAGAAGATTCCTCATTAGATGAAATGGATGTTGCATGTTTTCCAGGGGGTGAAAGACACTCAAAATGACGGACGGAAAATAGGATTTTTCAGCTTGACTCACTACTCTAAATGCCAGACTCTGACGTCGAAAAACCCCGGTCCACACTCCACACGGGTATGTTTCGTAAAAGTAAGAGTAAAGTGTACCACACACACACATACAACCAACCCGGGTATCCTATCGATCCAATTACCTTATGGAATGGATGGACGAACCGAAAACTGTGTGTAACGTTCAAAGCCCATGTCATGTGACTCGGACTTCTTCAGGTAAGCATTGGAAAAACAAACCTATCCGCAGTCGAACCTTCCAGCAATTCTAGAATACCTTCCATAAGAGAAGATTAAATTCAATTCCACGAGTACGAGTATCGATGACACTAATCTGTAATTCTAAGACATCGGATGACAGCAAAATTCCTCCAAATTGTCAAGATAAGAGATAAGAGTCCGAATGAGGCTAATAATTTCCTAATTATCAGACTAATTCTCCTAATCCACGTCTGTAATAAACATTTTTACCAAATAATTGATTCGATACTTGAGACCACCGATAATTGTCTTAAGGAAAACCCGGGTAATAGAATCTATCCTAAAAATACGGACAAGGAAACGATATTTGTTGTAAAATCAGGTCTATATGAATTGTTTGCTATAAATTGGAGTTAAATGCGCAATCTTTTGTCCATAACGATAGGAATGTTTAAAAAATTTCTGGCAATGAACCACATTTTAAGTGCCGTGACACCTAGGATGTGGATTTGGTATTAACGTGTAAAAAGTTACCTTGTGAAAATAGGAAAAATCCGATAATAGGATAATCCTGAAAATGGCTATGGCTTAGCCGTGGGCTTATTGGACACGAAACTTGGAGAATGGAAATGAAAGAAAAAAATTGGGGAATCTGAACAAGGCCCGGGTCCAAACTAAACTTAATATGCCGGAATAATGTAAATGTGAAAGGTTATTCAATTAGGGAACTCAAGTCATTCATGTCATGTCGAAAGTCCATGTAGTATTGCGAGTGATGTATGAGGAATGACGAATTGAATTGAATTCGAGAACGACGCTCCGCTCTCGCTCTGTACACCGTGTGCTTAGCCAGCTCACGTGGAAATCGAAATCGACGTTTCTTCCAGCAGCAGTAATTCCAAGAATCGAATCGAAAGTCAGCCGGGTGGGCCAATAAGGTAAAAATGTCAAATCGTTATACATCAAATGCGTGCGTCAATGCGTCATGTATGCCTTAAGATTATTTCGTTCCTGATTATGTACCGTACTCGATTCCCCGGCCCGGCCCCGATTTCATTTTCATTTCGTAGTCGAATAATTTGTTTAACGAATTCGGCGTCCTCTGACGAGGAACACTTTTTCGATGTTTGGCAAATCTACCATGAAGATTTCGATTGGAGGTGGAGTTTAATTTTGTCGCTACAAATATTTTAATTATTTTGCGACATGCCCACGACCTCTTGCGGACATATTCAGTGCGTCGTTCATTAAAGAACAGTTATGGTGCCCTTCTTCAGTGTAGTTGTGTGGTATTAAACATTTTAAAGCAGTAGATCAAAGATTTGCTGAGATGCCTTTGCAAGAAGACAACAAATGTGCATGGTAATTATCTACCCGTCCTTTAAAGAGCAGTTATGGCGAACTTTGCACCAAACTTTTTATTTATTTGCGCGTTTGAAAACCATTCCTTGTTAAAAATTTAGATTTAAAATTATGATGATGATTCGGAAGGGGTGAAATAGAAATGTTGAGTTGATTAGGGATAAATTGGAAAAGGATTTGAAATTGAAAGCAGGGAAATGAAGAAAATCTGTTGGAGTGGATGGAATGGAAACTGGAGACGGACGAATGAATTCTTACTGGAGAACTAATTAGGAATGTGGTATTAGGATTAAGGAAGGACGCGGACCCGACCCGGTAAGTTCAGTTTATTCCAGGAGTTCATTCCAGTCTGCTGAACCTGAATCTACGTACCGGGAGGGGAGTCGAAGGAACGGAATGACTGAAAGGGTTCTTTAATTTATGGTCCGATGGCCATAAATCTAAATCTACATTCGTATTCTGAGAAATATTAGAAAGTCAATATACATAGATTTGAGTTCATCCTCGATTTTATTCGACCAACCGGAATAATAGTCCAAAATGTAGTTGAAACAGAAACAGCTATTGAAAACGTCTAGCACGGATTATTAAACTTCTGATGACAATTATTTCTAATGATAAGTACAATCCCCTGTGTTCTCCGACCCATTCCTAATATCTTTGGAAAATTCGAGAACATGTCAGATAGAGCAACAATGTCAAAATCCTACCTCGTTGAGAATGAACCATAGATATTCTAATTCGATGTCAATTTGATGCATTTTGACAATAATTATTCGCTCCAAAAGTTTATTTGTGGTCTGCTCAAACCTATTGTTTTAGTTCAATTACAATTACAATCAGATTTAGCATTGATTCAGAATGATTGAACGCCGAAAAGCAACTAAGAGCGGCGAAAACCACCACAAAAAACAAAATCCAAGCGTTGCTGCAAATCTGATATTTACCAGTATGGCAATTCTCTTGTCGAATACCCCTAAAACTTTCAAAACAGGCAATTTTAATGATTTTGCCACAAATTAGTACACATATAATACCTCCTAGCGGCGACATTTCATACAAAACTTCCTAAGGTTGACATCATTACGCGTAAAAATGCCATTTCTCTTTAAATTTTCTTTCTGATACCCCGAGCTAATAAAAACGTTCTTTCTCCACTTGTTACCCAAATTATTCAAGATGGCGTTGGAACATACGTCAGTCCCATTCCTGACAAGCGATAATCTTCATCTTAATTAGGTAGAAAAGATCAAAATATTTTGTCTACTCACTTCTCTTCATCACAGTCATGTTCATCGAGGCTTCCCCCAGGGGACGTGAGACTCTGTCCATTCCCATTCATCCCCACACCGGTCCCACTTGACATGGAGTTGAAAGAGTGATTATTTTCTGTCACGCCCGTCGTTTGTCCACAACCCCCACTTGCACTTCCAGAATTATATCCACCCCCACCACTATTATTGTAACACTGGTCAACACTACTGCTCATTCCATCACCCCCATTCTGCATAGGGGGTGTTGGACTCCCCACTGCTTCAGTCGAGGTCAATTGAACTTCAATATTGTTCCCATTCGCAATGTCATGTCGACCACCAACGTTGGTCTGGAGAATTGTTGTGTTCACCATTACACCACCACTAAGGGAATCCGATTGTTGATGATTCTGGGAGATGGCGTGAGCGTGAGCTTTCAGACTAGTATTGTTACGGAACGGTGGTAATATGTAAGGAGCACTGGCTGAGCGGTTTAATTTTGTGGATAAATGATTTTCAGTGATTTTTGTGATGTTATTATTATTATTGTTGTTGTGATTGTTGTTGTTATTATTGTTGTTGAACTGCCCGTGCCCGTTTAATCCGGGTAAACTACTAAAATCCGTGACTCCTGCCACTGTAGACTCTTGGGAAATCGTTCCAGCACCACCGCCACCGACACCACCACCACACGACGAAGAACTGAATAGAACTGAAGTTTCACTCGGATTCGGACTTGGTTTTAGTATCGTGGAAGTCGTGACAGTGTCTTGTGTAATAATTCTCGGAGTTCCAGTTCCTTCTGATGAAATACAACCGATTTCACCTCCTAAGACTAAATTTTCAGATAGTGTCCACGTCTTCGTCGGCGTTGTCGTCACTCCTGACTCTCTAGAGGTCATTTCTTGGCTCTCCGAGGAATAGGTCACGGCTCATTGCTGAACCTATCTAGAAATATAAAAAATATATCAAATTAGTTTCACTCGTTAATTAAGGAAGTGATTTTCATTTGAAATTTCCGTCAGAGCTACGAGAAACGATCTAGGATTATACAAGTTACAGTTCAAAAAGTATACATTTCAGTGATTATTTCAGTATCTGACATTTTCAAGAAATCAGATATTAGCCGAAAAACAAAAGAAAAATAGTGCGGGAAAGATATTATACAAAAGAAAACAATTTCTACAGTAAATTTCGAATTTTGGTTTGGAAATTAGTCGTAAACAAGAAAAAAATGCGAATATTCAGAGAAAAACTTTTTTTTTGTCAATTTTGAATTTCAGTTTGGACAATTTATATATCAACACACAAAACAATGAAATAGAAAAGAAATAAAAGTGCTAGAAATAGATATTTGACATAAATAAATGAAAATTGAATGGGTTCATAAATCGGGCATATTTTCCAGGAATGCAATCAATGAAACAGTAAAAAAAAAGACTTTCGAGATTTCGTTCCTCAGCTAAATCGAAGAAAGATTCAAAATTCGAAGAAATTCCTATATATTGAGACAAACCTTTAGGAAGAAGTCAAAACGAATACAAAGAAAAATAAAAATATTGTAATTTTTTATTTTCGTCGCTGAGCTAGCACCTTCCTTGAGGAAAAAAATGTGGTAAGGTAAAAATACGACAAAGGACTTGAAGTGCGAAAATAAGATGTGAGCTTTTGACTAAAAACAAACGCGTGGAGTAAGCATAATGACTTTTTGAGGTGATTGCCAACTTGAACGACTTTCCGTCCGTGTGGTAAAAACACAGAGCCTTGTCTTTTTTTTCCAACCCGTCATCCTCGTCACCAACCTAGCCAAATAATTCTCATCTCATCTCATCTCCGCATCCCAGCTTCCCAGCCTGTCTCCGACGGAGATCTTAATGAGGAAATGCTAATAGGGAAATGGAACCACTGCACATCATGTCCTCACTAATACTATGTATAATGTGTATCTCCCAATTTAGACACAGACTTAGACTCTCCTGTATTCACCACTCTTATTTATTTAAGTGAGTAAGCAAACGAACATTAGGTATTGTTCCAGACGAGCCGACTGGGACAATACCTAGTGATATTTAAAAATGCTAAACGAAATGGAAAGACGGTGATGACATTCTTATTAGGGTTTCAAAAATGACGCCAAATACGCTTACATTTCAAAATGCTAACGAGTTGAAATTACAGCATTCAATCTCAGTAAAATTGTCGACATTTGGATGGGTTTTTCCCAAATTAACTGGATTCCCTACGATTTCTTCCACGAATGTTCAGGATTTTGGAAAATCTTGAAAAATTCAGATTTTTGCTCAATTATTTTTAGCTTTAACAATCGTTGTGTTAATAAATCCTTGGATATTCGGCATCTATCGAATATTTTTTGCTTTTCCGACCTTGACCTCAGAGAATATTAGCGAAAGTTAGAGAACAGTTAAATTTTTCAGCACTTCAAACAAAGAAGTTTGAACGAAGTTTGTAAACAGTCATGAAAATGTACTACAAACTCCTACTCATAGCTAACAATTGGATTGGATAATTATTTATTTGAGTCATTAACTCCATAGCATAGAATATACAATTTGACAGTTAACAGTTGACAGAATCCCTAAATCGCCCATCAAATTCAAAGGAAGAAAATTTTCAACGATCGATATACCACCATTTCGCAATACGCTAACTAAACCCGCGAACGTTTCAAATTACATTCAACGCTTATGCGTCATAATATTGTACAATGTAGCAGGTCCCCTTGCGTGAAATAATTTTTTCTTAATTTTAACGAATACTCCCATTACCCAAATGCCTTCGAGATATATTAGTGACCAATATTATAATAATTTATTACCGGTTCAGGCAAATCTGAATATAAAAACGGCTTGAACTTCGATTCCTATGTAATTCTGATTTTCCGATTCGAATGATTTTCAACGGCTAATATAATTGTCTTCTCGCTCATGGAAACCACCCACGTATCACTCTATTTCACAACTACTACACCAAATCGTACTTAACTTGAAGGGGTTACTAATGCAAAATGGCAGATGGCCTTATCTATATCAGTACACACTTCGCAGTGCTTGTATCTCTTCAAAAATCCTGGTGCGGTGCGGTGCTATGTTGCAATGAAATGCACACAAATTGAAAAAACAATCGACAGAGATAATGTACAAATGTGAACGTGAAGCAACCCTTTGAAAATAATGTTATTGATAGGAAACACAACACAATAAAATTTTAAACGCATGAGATGGTAGGGACCGACTAGTCCGTCAGGTAAACTTAAACATGATCGTTTATATTTCACGTAATTTATACAGACAAATGTCCGCAACACATCTCAGTCCATCTGTCAAACTTTGTGGATGGTTCCACATGTGTATTGTCTCATGTTTCTGGATTCTGGTCTCTTGATGTGTGTCAGTGTCAATTGACGTAGAATGAAAATGTATTCTGACTCTTCACATTTGTTATGCTTATTGTATTTAATTAAACCGTTTTTCGTTGAATCTTAAGAGCGTTGTTTACAATTGCCGTTCCAAAAATAATGAGTACGTGGCCCACACTTGTATCGAATTTTCGAGAAGAAATTACAACTGAAAATCGGGAGAAAAATTCAATTAGCCGTAGATTATCTAGTATTTACAAATTCGGTCTTGAGGTCAATGGCTTTCTTTACTTTCTCCGTGGGGGTCCATCGAGAAAGTAGGGAAAGTCCCCGGGTTCTATTGGTTACCGCAAACCAGGTTTCTCCAGAGAATTTATTGCATTTTGTTACCATTTTCATTTTAATTCCAACATATTGTCGAACAATTAGTGGAAATTGTGGTATTTTTTTCAAGAATTTGTTTCTTCAATGCTTTTCATGTCGAAAACCTTAGAAATTGAACTTCCGTCAAATATTTCTTGGCTTCCTTTGAGAAATTTTGAAGAATTGTACCTGCGTATGCCAAATTCTAACTTTTAGCTCTTTCAGTATTGACGGTAGCTATCTGCTAAATACAGGGTATCCGAGCTAGAACTGAACACCTATCCAGAAAGTACACACAGACATATTTACCCTATGAACGTCCTAGACCAATTAACATCTACCAGGATGGTCGGATTGAGCTAATTCTGGCATATTCGGTTCCTCATGAAATTCTTGTAACACAATCCATTCACAGAATTCCAAAACGTTGAACTTCGCAATGGAGAATTTCAATTAGAACGTTCATGGGGTCATACACGTGAATGCATCTCCTTCGAATCACTTTTTTGGAGAGGTTTTCGGAGTACATATCTGATACCATGTAAAAAGCATGAAATGTGTGCTATTATTGGGGTTGCACAAAATACATGTGATCGCAGTTTGAACAACTAGACACATCATATTGGTAATTTGAAACCTGTGTAAGCACTATGCATGCACGCAGTATGCAGAGCAGACACTGCACCCTACACAATGGTGGGATATCTCGTTATCAGAGGTCTTTTTTGAAACACTTGTACTTCTGCCGTGCCATAAGTTACTTTGATAGATAATAGATAGTGAGGTCCATGTAAACCGTAAATGTAATGTGTAATGGTAATGGAGGAAACTAACCCGAACTGATACAAATACATGTACATACGCTAGGCCAACGCCACTGGAACCGATAACAAGAGTTTAGGTGAAAAAATGAGCAAAAAATGCCTATTTACATGGCAAAGAATTCTACACATTGTACTCCTTAATTCTCCTTTCCCACGTAATTCTACCATACTACTAAGGAGGAATATCTTGGGCGGTATGTAATGAAAGACGATACTTTTCCATCCAACAAACAAAATGTCTACAAAGCACACTCCTACTTTCACTGCAAAGATAAATAAACACGGGGGGTGGTTCTCAAGGGGGGTAATTTTGAGGGTGGTTTGAAAAGAATATCACAAACACCTTATGGAAAAACGAACGCCGTTGGAATGCGTCGGATCGTTAGTCCTTGGTATCCTGAACAACTTTTGTGAAGGTCAAAACCCAGAAGGTCTAGCCGTTCGGACGCCAGAAATCATGTCCGCTTACGTAGAGTGAAAGCCAAAGCGAAAGTCAGTGAACCCCATCGGACAAGCTCACCTGTGCATCACTAGAGGCCGAACGGTTAGACTTTTGGGGGTAGAACCTTCACAAAAGTTGTTCAGGATGACATGGACTACAACATATCAAAATCCAACAAATTCCAACGACGTACATTTCTCCATAAAGTGTATGCGGTAGTAGCTGGACCAAGGAGCGACCCTTGCGGAACCCCTCTCAAAATGAATCTTTGTAATACTCACACGGATCTTCCCAGTTAAAATCGAAAGGTCTTTATGGCTTAAAAAACACACTTATATTAATTATGTAAATATAAAATGAACTATTGTGAGTTACGGTTTACGGTACGACTTGGTGCAAAACTTGGTGTTAAGAGTTTTATTCCTTTTAACTCCTTACAATCTCAGTCTCATCATTCAAACTTTTACTGTATTGAAAATTCATTCTATTACACTATTTATAATGCAACAAATCATTACATCATATTTTGTATTTTTTTTTCTTCCCAGGCCACGATGAATTGAATTCATGTAGATAAATTGCTACGTAAGCTATAAGCTGTAAGTGTAAGCATTAGTGTTGTGAAGTTCACTTCAACCCATGCATGGTCGTGTAGCACCCCATGCATGCTTAGATATTGTAATTTTACCCTTTGACCTCTTCTCCCTTGGATGTGGCTTCCGCAACCACATCAAGCATTACTTTGTATGAAATTGGAGAAAAGCGCGTGGGCGTCAAAGGCTAAGTATTCTAAACTCGTACTTCGTTGTAGCGTAGTTGAGTGATGCTAATTTGAATTCAATTATTCCTTTCAATTTAATAGTTCTCAGTTAGCAATAATAATTTTATTATTGAGTTAATAATATTCGCATCGATCCTGAGTGGAACGTATATCGCAAGAACGAATAAAACGTTGGGGCACTTGTCATAATTTTGAAAATTGATTCACCGGAAAAAATAATGAAAATCTAAAATATAAAAGTAATTTCGAGGCATGATGTCATAAAATATACAATTGGGATAACTATGACTCAATGTTATGAAAGACGAGTTAATTATTAGTGGTGTCGACAAATTGAGTTAATCGAAGTCTCTTAATTCACAGCGTGCGCACATGTCAGCAATTACAACTTGACTTATTAAACAACATCAGTACCAAATGCAAAATTGCACTTGCCGTAATGCGCCTGGCGCCTCTCCAATCTGCAAAGACAAGGTCTAGCGAAATATGACAGACTGCAACAGTATCTGCATGCACACGACAATTACACACATGATGAGGAGAGGAGTCATCATTTATTAAAAAAAAATGCAAATGTAAGTCAAGCCGGTAAAATTAACCTAGTGTTATGTTTTAAAATTTCTTATAAGCCAGTTGTTTAGTTTGTAAGTTCAAATTATGGAAATGGTAGCGCGCCCGTCTGTTGTCCGAATAGTTTTTCTTTAAATGAACCAAATGTTTATTCTCAATTTTCCATCAAAAATTGACTGCAAGACAGGGAATACAATTACATTTCTGCATCACAATACTTCAATGCGGTCAGAACATCTACAATTGGAGCAATTTCTGAAAATCATTTAGATAAGCATTTTGACATGAATTTACATAAATCTAAGCATTTTTAAAACGGATTTTTCCAAATTCACTCAATTATTAACACAAAAATACCGGAAATTGTAAACCAGTTTACAAATTCTAAATCGAAACGGTTCAAAAAAGTACACATTTACTTACTACTTCAATATTTGAATCCTCCCTCCCTAATTCCACAGAATTCAAACTTTCAAATGAAATATTCCGTTTTGATTTTCAATTATTGATACCAAATAACCTAAACCTATTCACTTGCATTCGTTTTCACTATCTTCTCAAAACATCACTAAATGACCAGTGATGTCTTGTCTTCACTTGTATCAAAAATCTTTCTTAAACGCGATGATTTTAAAACAGCTACTTCTCGTGAAGTTTGTTTACTACGAATCAAGTATATCTCGGCGAACGAAATTCCAACTTTCCATAAAATTCCAGAAGGTTCACTTAGCAAATCACTAGTTCTTTAGAATTGCAGATTTTCAATAGAGAATTTAAAATTTAAGTCACTAGCTTCACCAGAAAAATCATGTTTCCTCAATAAACAGTAGTAGCACGAAATCAGAATACGACCAGTTCTTTACTTGAATTTTCCCACCTTCCAAGGATGTCACTCAAAAAAAAATTTTGATTGGAAATTCAGTTTTAGCCTACACTTCCACTGATATCAATCTGAAACCGCCTTTTCACCAAAAATAATGCTAAAATATTTAGCCCTGGAAGAAATTGGAAATTCAATGACGTTTTTCCCGAAAATTCCACCTTTACTCAAATTTAAATATCTCAAAGGTTGATGCCTCAATTTTTCACAAATTGTGCTAAACAGTTATCTTTAGCCTTCAAAATATGGTCCTCGCCACTCCACTGGTAAGTTTTCTACAAAAAATCCCGCCGTTTCTAAACCAATAATATTATACACAAGGTCACTCACTAAGGACAATCTTTTCTCTGTGTGTAGTTTGTACTGTTTGGTAAGAACCACACTGAAAATGAAAGTCAAAGTCAGAGTCTAAATGAAGTAGGAATTAGTAATTAACCTAATGTTCTAATCGTTTTCTACTCGAAGGTCGACCTTTGCAGTGCAGTCTGGACCAGAATTGTTTAGCAGTGATATTCTGTGTAGTGTAGTCACAAGGGAAATATAACTGACTGTGTGACACTCAAACGGAGAATAATAACTAACTAATGAGCACGGATCCAACTCATGAGCTTATCTTTTCAACCAACGATTCTCTCCAATAAATAAATGTAAACGTGGACTGACAACAACACAAGAACGTGGTGCTAATATTCTCACCAGTCTATATAATATAGGGTGGTTCATATACAATACCAATACCGGTCAGGTCAAACTGTGGATTAAAATTAGATATAGCACATTCTTTGGAATTGTCACATATTTACGGACCACCCTGTATAAAATATCCTCACTTTTCTTTCTACTCCTTGTAAGTACGAAGAACATGGTTCATTCGTATTGAATTCTGAGTCAAATAATAAATTGAAATTGAATGGGTCGGATTTTTATCTCCGAAAGAGAAACACTCAGTCACTTTCTCAACTAATCAGTTTGGTACTTACTGGTTTGGATGGCGATGGACCACCATCACACACGGCAGACCAGAATAAATATATGTATATTTATACGCTACTTATGGGCTCTCTTCTGTATTATTACAATTTCCTGTGTCTTGGAGTTACAAGCGGCTCCACATATGTGGTAAGTGGTAGGAAATTCTGGTCTCAGTTTTTTAAGGTCACAAGGGAAGGAAAATGTTCGTAGATTTGTGGCATAATGTGAGATTTAAAACTGACATTTTGAAAATTAGATTCACGAGCATGTAGTCCAATAATAAAAAGTTTAAAAATGATGGTGGGAATTGAACCCAAGGCTTTCAGTTTCGCGTAAAAGGACAAATGTCAAATACCGTATATGAACTAATTGAAACCCGGACCCTAATACAAATTCGGGCTCAAATTCAAACCGGGTGACGTCCGCCAAGCCCTCAATTAGGAACCAGTAACGAGGAACGACTTCAAATATAAACCCTGGATTTCTGATCAGTCATTTACGGTAATAAAAACCGAAATGGCATTATGAGACTAAGAATCGTTAAGTGAAATTAACATTTAATGTCTTATTCGTCGTAGCAATTTC
This sequence comes from Protaphorura glebata, assembly GCA_034694305.1. Taxonomy (NCBI): domain Eukaryota; kingdom Metazoa; phylum Arthropoda; class Collembola; order Poduromorpha; family Onychiuridae; genus Protaphorura; species Protaphorura glebata. The sequence continues at coordinate 7,083 of JAQFYE010002119.1, read as the reverse complement.
CAGACCCTAAAACAGTATTGCACGTGCACCGCACTACGACCTACTTTTTATGTCGAAGTCGATGTAAGCGAAGTACAATAGTTAATCATTTTTGGTTTGTTTCCGATAAGCAACATTCAACATTCTATTTGGTATGACGTTTAGTCGATGACAGCCTGGGAGTATCTGAGGTACGGTACGAGCGAGCAGGATACGTACAAAACATAAAAAGGCTATCAAATAATATTTCATAATGTTTAATGTTCTTAACTTGCTTTGTAAATAGTCACAGTTATGTGTCTTGATTTTATTACGCGAACAATTCTGAATTATCTTTCAAATTATTGTTTCATAAAGGTCGTTACATTCTTGAAGTGAGGACATGACGTCTTTCCTACTACTAGGGGTCAAATGTATGGTAACACTCCGACTCCGACACTTGTTAAATACGTTGTATAGGATAATATCAGTTAATGTATGTAGTGGTTTTTTAAATAGAAAACTTACCATGCCAGTTTGTTAATTCAAAATTATTGACATTTTGGGCTGTAAGAAATGGGCGTTCGAAAAATGCTTAACTCACGCGCGGGTCAAATTAAAAACTCAAACTTTTCCTTCTCCCGCCTTTGTTTGTCAAGGAATAGGCGTGAAGCTGGCACTAAGTTTCCAATTTAGAACTGTCTGTCAACACAGCCACTCTTACGCAAACAATTTTAAAATTAGCAACAGTACACCGGTAGTGAAAAAAATCAAGTGATTTGAATAACAATTTAACACTTCTGAAATCCTGAATATGATGATGATCGTAAGATCTAACTTCCTCCATGCTCCACCGGATTAAGATCCTTATTTACATATTTAAATATCGCACACAGATTTTGCATACTCAACTCAAACTCGAACTCAATGCTTGCTTGCCCACTGCCTATTTATGTGTCATGTTATGCTAATCGAGAGGAAGTAGGTACTTTCAGAATATTTGAATCCTTACGTCATATTATTATTAGACAGAGGCGTTTTTATGTATTAGTGTCCAATCGAAGTCATTCCGTTTTAGAACAGTCAAAATGTGCCAGCCGAAGCCCAGGTACGTTTTTTGTTGAGGGTTAGATCAATTAAAGCAGATATGACGTTACATTTGCTTTATAATGGGGTTTTTACATTAAGATGTTAATTTCTGGAGTCATTTTCTGTACCTACTACTAGGGGTACCCTCACTGGTCCATACAATTCGGTTGAATTTCTATGAGAGCTTGATATATGTATACTACGAGGTTTTCACCTAGCACAAGCCGGGGTTTCTCCCACTTTCAGTTTCATAAATCAGTAAAGTGCACTGATGGGGTAGGAAAGTCAGGTACCACGAGGATGCCCAATGATGGTTAAAATGCATTGGGTGCAGTGCGGTGATAGTGCAGTAATGGATTAGTCAAATTGAGGTAAATTCTGAAACTGCAAAGCAGGGCTGAGGGCTTTCTCCCTAGTGGAAATAGACGATACGCCATCATTTTTCAAAGAATGTGTGATATCTCAGGATCGATAAAGTTTGGAGTATAACCCCGACTGTTTTTTGTATATTATTTTGAAATACTATACGCACATACGTCAATAATAAGTCAATATGTCAAATCAACAAATTGAAATTAAATCCATCTGATTGGGTTTATATTTCAATATTTCATACGTGTATGTAAATACAAGTGTGTTATTTTAAGTCGGTTGAATGGATACAGTACAGGACGGAGTGAGTCAGTGAGTCAGTCAGTCACTTTGAGTTACTTAGCAACTAACAAGGAAAACCATTTCATGGATGAACATGTAAAGGCAAACAGCGGATGCAAAAAAATAAAGGACCAAAGTAAAGTAACGACATTATTTACGCCCGGTAATTTCCACAGAGCAAAAGCAAACAGAACTAACGATACATAGCGAGCGATGGTTTCATGACACGACGATGATGATGTAGTAGAAGCAACGCAGTATTCAGTACACACAATTTTTTAACCAGGATCAATTACAATCATTTTCCTTCAATTCAGGGTGTCAACTAGCGTGAACCCTGAACATGTGGAAATCCATCCATTCAGGGTGTTGGTGGCAAAGTAATAGATTTTATAAACAAAGTTTAGGCAATTTGGTGAACGTGTACACCAGAAACGTAAAATACTATACAAAATGTATATCTCACTTTTCTGATGGCATGCAAGCTGAATCTTTGTAGCCGGAACGTGATCGGCGCTATGTTTCAAGAATCTGACCGTCCACCTATTTAATAGCTTTCTTTCAACAACAGAAACGTCAACGCGTCCATGTCCATTTTTTAATAAATCTTTCTAAGCAACCAAATTTTGGAGTTTTACTATGCATAGATGGGATCCTAGTTTGAAAGAGTACCTTTTATTTGACTCCATGAACCCATTACATGGGCAATTACCATTTGAGATGCCAAACTCTCCGACGCGTCCATCATTCCACATATACCTCACTAAGACTCCCCTGCCACATATCCTGGTCTAGTACAAAAATAAATGTATGGCACACAACGTACCTCCTTCCACGTAAACTTCATTCACGATTTGTCATATCTCAGTGTTCTGGTCACAAGAAATAAGAAAAATCAAGCAATCGAAAGTCAAACCCACTACATAGCAAAATGACAAGGACCCATATGCTAGGACCATAGATTTAGAAATTACTAGACTGGATATGCGATCGTATTGCTTCTTATGGTGACCACTTTTGAAATTCGAAACAGTTTGGACGAAAAGGTCGATCGCTCCTGGAAATTGTGAATTTCTATCAATCGACATAGAAATAATGTACTTAAATTCGGAAATGTGATCGAATTCGGCCTTACAATCAATTTCATCAAACTGCTTCCCCCACTTAAGTTTCGGTTGTCGAGAAAAGTCGAAGAAAGGTTTTATCGCATGTTTAGTCTGATGTTTCCTAAATCTATGGCCCGCAATAAACTTACACTACATACTGTCATCTAGTTTTTACGCGCAAAATAGTTTCCTTGTTAGATACAAGTAAGATACAGCTACAATATGAGACTGAAGACCTGCATGGCATACATTACACTTCTATAACTCCGTCATGTCCTTTAGGCCACAGTGAATGCGAAATAAAGCGAATATTGTACGTACGGTACTGTACGTATGATATGGCGGTGGCGGTATAGGCGGCAGCGGCGGTTTTGTTCTCTCCTTAGTACAAGTACATAAAGTTGACGTGACACAGTGGAACATTTTATGGACAATGTAACCGGAAGTTTAAAACGTCCGGCCGCCGGGACTAGAACCGGCAAAATATGCATGCGTACAAGTACATATAAAATATATTCCACTCACGCAAAGTCCAAAAGTCAAGTCAACCAAACAATTTTGCATTCGAATGACAGAATTTCTCTATAAATGTGTATTATTAAGTTGTAGCCTAAAATGCAAAGTGCACTCGTGAAATGCACAAGTTGTAAAAATGTTATCAAATTAAATTCCTTAAATTTAGGGCAGAATTAAAATGATTGCACTTTGGGTGTGTCAAGCAAGGGTTAATTAAAATCGGTCCGCTTGTGTACAACAGTTAACCCTAAAAAGGTTTACCGAATAAAAATAGTTACCTAATAAATATTTATAACGGAAAATTAATAAAAAACAAGGAAAACTTACTTCCATAAACTTGCGGAAAATAATTCACAATGTGGTATCCTAAAATATGAAAAGAAAATTCGGCACTTACCGGAAGTCCAACTTCTTTCTCAAAATTTAGTGCAAAATTAGCCAAATTCTTATTCCAATTCAATATGTCCTGTCCAATGGAATTTCGATGAACTTTTTCTTTTTTTTTTAATTTTGCACACAATTAGATGATACTAGTAACTCACACTTGTCAATTTGGGGAAACACACACGTACACGTATATTTTTGTTACAAAACACGTTTTAGTTTTATATAGAACGAAATACAATCCACGAAGAATTTAGACGAATTTTTCTTTCACTTAATTTTCACTGACTTTTCTTTCCTAACTTTCTCTCTACCTTTCTTTTTCTGTTTAATTTATTATTGTCCGGAACCAAGTCCGTGCATGTGACGACGTTGTCATGGTGACACTTTGACTAACACGACCGACGCAACGAACCCACTAATTCATGATTAATTAATTCATCCGAATGGTATATGCTGTATAGTATGGTAGTTCAGAATGTGCACTTCTTGCAAAATATTGTGTCAAAAATTCACTTTTTTATTGCATTTTTCATGCAATATTCAATCGTTGTACGGTTTCAAAATTTTTAGGAAAAATCGACGTTTCACAGGTCTGGATAATTTTGTTTTAATAATATGGCACTTTTTGTTCGATCAGTACACAATTCTTGATTATTTTTCAAAATTTGATGAAAACTTCGAAAATCGTGAATTTTATTTCGATTGACAATTTCTCCGTGTAATTTGTGTTTTACCACTGCCAAGCACGTTTTAACTTTTGTGTAAGTCTGAAACCATATTGATGCGGTTATGGCGTAAGACACGCCGTGGATGTACGTAATAGAAAAAACTGACGACTTAGCGCCCTTCTGGCCTCGTCTGAGTTTCTGAAGTGATAAGAGAGTCTGAAGGGTAAACACGCATTTTTTTAAGTCATCAACCACTTCCTATGTTAATTTTATTAGTAGTGCTAGTGCTATAAAAAACAACGATTTTGAATTTATTATTATGCAATGGTAAGGAAGATGAGAGAGACGAAATGTTCTTTACATGCTCCGAACACTATTGGCATGGCGTAAGCGTCCTTCCTGACACAAAGTCCAACTCAGAACTGAGTCCAGGACCCAAAATGTAGTAGTACATGTATGAAAAGGAAGGAACTTCCAGTCACTCTTTTTCGGCTGGAGTCTCCAGGAACAGTCATCTGGAAATGCATGGAAGTTCTCAAAGAACCGTCGCAGTCGTAGCAAAGCCACTTCCATGCATATCCGGAAAATGGTTCAGAGTGCAGGAAGGGTTAAGAATAAAATTCTACAGGGTCCCGCACATTATTCCCTGAACATTTTCTATCTGAAATATTACAAATGGGTCCAGAATGTTAGACAATCAATCATAAAACCAATGTTATAATATCAATGTAAACAATCAACCGATTTTTTTCCATGAATTTTCCAATGATTTTTTTCCTTGCTAGTGAAAAATCCAGTTTCTCCAAACCGGCCAAACAGAATTTTAAAAATTGGATAGACATATTGCAAAAAAAATATAGCATTGGCGGATTTTTTGAACAAAAATATTTTGGACACGTTCTTATCAAAAAGCCGTTTAAAACTCTGTTTTTCATGCCGATCTTTAGTTAAACGCTTGTCATTGCTGATATACGCGTCGAATTTTCAAGCCAAGCCCTAGATCCGCTATATACAGGGTGTCCACAAAAAAGCGCAGTTGTTTGGTAATATTTTGTCTTTGTTACGAAAATTTACATTACAGCAGGCAATGACATTAAACCGCCCAACAACGAAAAGTACCCAAACAACTGTGGGCTTTTTTGTGGACACCCTGTACGTGCCACCATGTATATATTTGGCACCCTCTGCTCCGATTCTACCATAGAGCCGGTACGTTATGGAAGTTCATATTATAATAAAAAAAAATATCGGGCCATTTCATCGGAAGATGAACTCCAGTCAGTCACGTGTGGATTTGGATTGCATATGAAGTATATGGGTGTAATATTATTGTACATATGTACATGTGTGGAAAATATGCATGAGTGAGATCAGTCAGTTACAGAACCCCCCATAGCAGGGGAAAAGTGAATTGAGTCAAGTGACGACGACTTCCTTCCTTCCTGTCAACTCATCAATTCAATTAGACCCAAACGCAGGCTACTACTGCTACTGCTCTAGCTCTAGCTCTGCTTCCATTAATGTTGTTCCAAGTGACCTTCGGTCTAAATGATGCTAAAAGCTCTAATTCACTACGTAGCGACTGAATCACAAACACAGATGGGCTCGGCTGGTTAACTTAACGAACCGAGAAAACTTCCGGTTTAATTCTTTCGTATAGAAGCGATAATTGTTAACACTTTAGCGGAGCAAGGCAGTTGTTGAGTACAACAGTACAGGATGTCCCTTGCCATTTCGCTAAATGGTTCGAATCTATTAGACTCAATCATTCCTACAGTAGTTCCTTGATAATAGCTTTTCGTGTACTCGTCGTTCTCGTTTAAGAAAAATTGAATGTTAAGGATTGCAGGAAACGAATCAACATAAATATAATTTGACAACATCCTTACCAGGTTAGCTTATACAGTCCAAACAAAAAAGTGAAGGACATTGTAAAATTCTAGTCCCACAGAAAGTAGTTCAATTATGATAATACTAGGAACCACCAATAAACGATTTATCTGTTTTTAATTACGACATGGGTCTTAAAAGTCTTAGATGTAAATGTATTAATACCAATCCAGGACCAGACTTGGCCAAAGGTCAATGCTCTCGGCTACTCTGCGTTGGATCAATCAAGTGTCTCCTAATCAAGTTCAATTGTGGACCTCTTCTTCGCCACTCGGATGCTGAAAAATCTCACATTTAAATTGAGCTCCCATTCAATTTAGCACTGACTCTGAGAGTGTGGATTTTGAATGCGTGAGTTTACTGATCGTAAATAACAATCAAAATACATTAACGTGAACGTTCGACGTGCTAATCGTCGGAATTGCAATTGTAGATTCGGATTTCTTTATGACAAAGACAATATTCTCAATAATAGTTGCATGGCGCTGACATCTACTGGAGCACGATAGACTTCAGCATTGATTCCCTGCTTTTCCGGAAATTCCCTTTCATTTTAAGAATTTACAATCCAGCGAAATCGAGTATATTTGCTTGAATTCGAATTCGAAATAATCTACAATAGCGAACATGGATTCTTTCGAATCCGGAACGACCAAATCTGTAAACCGGATTCGGATTTCGGCCAATAAGTACAAAAACTCGAACAAATTCTGCATAGACCTCGCAGAACCATACATATACTAGGAATATGTCATCCCGTCAACGGTTGTGCCACAGAAAAGCGAGCGAAGCGAAGCTCATCATCCCGTCCTTTA
>JAQFYE010002118.1:0-19306 GCA_034694305.1 Protaphorura glebata | reverse complement strand
AAGTAACTTTACTCGGATCTCTTGGAGTGAGGACGCCGGAGATTGTTGATTTCCGGTCCTTTTCCACTCTATTTAAACGGCGGAGCTAATTCCTCTATGGGGTGAAGTATTTCACACAAAGCGGAACAATTTCCACCGATTAAACGATCGAAAGTTTTGTCAGCTCACATCAAAGTTATCTAAGGGCAGATTCGTAAGCAATGATGCTTGAATTTAATACCTGCAAAACCTGATCGAGCCGAAAGTCATAAATAATACATTCTTGATCGAAATCTTTGTTCGTAGACTCTTTCAATCGTGAAAGAGGACACAGGGCGTTGCAATCTCAGTTTACAAATAAGAATAATTTGTATGTGTATTCCTACGATCCTAATTACATTAATGTCGGTCGCACAGAAGAGAAAGACAAAATATGAAGATCTGATACCTCGAAAAGCTCAAAATTCTAAAAAAACAGAAATGGAGCCCAAATCTAAACTTCTGATTTGCCGTATTCAGGGGAAAGTTTGGAAATTTTCCAAAACTCTGATATTTTTAATCACAGAATAAGGAGAAGCACGAGACAACTGAGCTGTAAAGCGTGGAAAACGTTTAAAACTACTCAAAATTGAAGAAACCGAAGAGCTGAGGCTAGATTCAGCTGTTTTTGGCCAACAAATATCATAAGTGGCCAAAATGTGGTATATTCCAAAGCCAATGTGCCGTGAATGATGCCAAATATTGTAAAAATGGAACAAATGTGACCAAGTATTGGCGAAATGTGGTTTTTGTTCCGAAATGGTAAAAATCGTTGATGAGGCCAAAGTGCGGGGTATCCTCAGCTTTGGAAGATAGCTTTCTGGACGATACTTCGGAGTACGGATGTGATATCTGTGAGTACTGGATCCGTGTGTGCAACCGTTCCGTCAACCCTTTTAAAGTGTTGAGGAATTGAGGAGGCCATGAGGAAATAAAATGGCTCGAAGAGTCGCGTGCGGGAGGGCGTGTGCTTTTCTATTTCCAAGAGGCGGCCCAAAGTGACGGCCCAGAAAACCGCCCCTTGAGAAGTACAACTTCTCCCTTTTCAATACTTACGACCGTTGAAGCTGACGGCCAAAAACCCGTTCTCACTTCCACTCTTTCAACCGAATTACTCAGACCTCTACCATTTTCATGGGGCCATTAGCCAAGAACTAACTTAACCAACCATAACCATACATAACTAGTAAAAACAGAGCCCGAATAATATTAAAAGTCGGGAAACATTCATGCCCTCGACCCAGTTGTTCAAAAGTCTTGGTCAAGTCAACAACAATTACTAATCATCACTGATCTTATCACCTCGTGTCAATTTGAAACAAAAATGCTATCAATCCTACCTGCGTGACAAATTGGATCAGTCATACAGAATTTAAATTGATTTGAATATAGTACAGAGAGAAAATCAATTTTGGAAAATAATAAAAATGTTGGTCCCACAAGATATGTTGGCGGCCCAGTCTAAAATGTTGTACCAACTGAATAAATATTATGGAGAACGGGTACAAACCCGAAAAGGTGGAATTGCTAAAACAATTCGTGAAGTGTGTAAAGTTGTACAAGATGTATTAAAAGAAGTGGAGGTTCAAGAACCACGATTCATTTCATCTTTGACGGAAAATAATGCTCGATATGATGGATTGGAAGTCGTGTCACCCCATGAGTTTGAAGTTGTTCTTTATTTGAATCAAATGGGTGTATTTAATTTCGTGGATGATGGAACGTTACCAGGGTGCGCTGTGTTGAAATTAAGTGATGGACGTAAACGTTCAATGTCACTTTGGGTTGAATTCATAACAGCTTCGGGTTATTTGTCTGCAAGAAAAATCCGTTCACGATTTCAAACACTCGTCGCACAAGCATGTGACAAATGTTCTTATAGGGACTCTGTCAAAATGATTGCTGACACGACAGAGGTCAAACTTCGGATTCGTGAACGTTATGTCGTTCAAATTACACCCGCGTTTAAGTGCTCTGGTGTTTGGCCGCGGAGTGCGGTTCATTGGCCACCACAACATAGTTCTTGGCCACACCCAAATCTGGTCGCTGAGGTCAAAACCGAAGGTTTTGATTTGCTCTCTAAGGAAAGCTTGAGCATGCAGGTGAAATTGTCGTTCCGAAAACAAATAGAAAAAGAAATGTGTTTTGAAAGAAAAAATGAAGTGATTTGTTGAAATATTGTGATTTGAAAGTTAATAGTTGCCCATATTTTTCCTACCAATAATAGGGAAAACAATCAGCAATGGAAGGAGATGCTTGGGTTCTTTCATTTTCGGAGGCAGAAAATCGACTTCTTCAAGGGGGTTGTCGGAGAAAATGTCTCAGTCTTCTTAAGACTCTTCGGGATCGTCATTTGGATTTACCTGGTAAGAATGATTTCATTCAAACGCGGCGCTACAAATATGATAGTTGGCAAAAAGACCCGACATTTTAAACATAACGTGTAGTGCTAGAAATTTCTTCGGAGTTTTTTTGGAAGCATATTTGTAAAATTTCGACTCCTTGTCAGGTAACCCAGTGACTTCATACCACATGAAGACTTTACTGCTCTATGAGTGTGAAAAACATCCAAGGGAAATAGAATGGGATGAACCATGTCTTGGAGATCGTATCAATGGAATTCTATTACAACTGATTTCATGTCTTCAGTGTCGTCGATGTCCTCACTATTTTCTCCCTAATTTGGACCTATTCAAGGGCAAGTCACCGAGTGCTCTTGAGAATGCTGCCAAACAAGCTTGGCGTCTAACACGGGAATTACTCACAAATACAAGATCCCTTGAAAAACTCTAAAAAGTGGAATCAATATTTGTTCTTGAAAAAAATAATCAAGTCTTAGACAAAAATAAACACTTTTCACACTTGAGATCCAAAGAACTTTTGCCAAAATTTCTTTGTTTTGTTTACATAAATTACATATTATCTAGCTTTGTAGGCAATTAATTATACACAAGTGCAGAACGAAAGAGTTCCGGAGTAGCTTTAAAATTAATTTAGACCCGGCTGGTTAATTCCAGCATAACAGTCAATTGTAAGACAGAAGTTAAGCTTAAGAAAATACAAGGAATCAAACGGAAACCCCACCCAGTGTAAACGTACTTGTTGATTAAGGTGTAGTGAACTAATTAACTCAATACATAAATAATAATCATGCAATCTTGCACGAACTTTCGCCATGCAGGCAAGTACTACCTACAAATACTCAGAGTTAGTTGGTTTTCAAAAACCAAAAATTAGTGGAATTGTTTGGGTGTTTTGACTTTTTAGTATCTAATTAAGCTAGCAATTTTTTCTAATAAAAAGTGCTCCCGGAGTATTAAGTACGCGTTTGACTACTTTAAGAATTTTTTTTGCAAGTGTTTGTTTTTAAACGAGCTTTTCCTCACGTTTTATAAAAACACGGAGTATGAAGTAGTTAATATTTAGATTGTGGCGAATTTAAGCAAACCATTTTTAAAATTATGCTGCCTACCACGTAACTAGTTAATTTTGACTTATTACTGTTAGTGACAGGAAAGAACAAAAATGTGAATGAGAAAATAATGATTTTACTGTGCAATGCAAAGCATGTCAACCGGCCCGCACTACTGTTCGGTACGCAGAGTAAGAATTAAAAATAAAATAAAAAATCATGCCTATTGTTATCAAAAAAACATTTGTGAACTTTTGATTTGAGTAACAACTTGAACTCCAACCATATCGTACGTGCATAACTTTAGGTCATAGCCGTTGACATGTAGACACGAACGAACCGAAATGAATTAATACTATGGTTAAGGTCCGTGAGTAATGAATAACTTTGACGATGAAATGGGCTCAATCAGATATGAAACACGTTAATCGTCTAAACACTAATGTACATTGGAACCACTGTGTGGGATCTCTCCATTTAACCCTTACTGTCGTGGAAATCGGTCCCGTGGATGGAACCCCAACAACAGTACAATCTCGAAATACCAACTTTTTCTCCAGTGGACAGAAATATTATGTCCGTAAAACCATAAGGTCTCAGCAATTCTCCTTATTAACGATTTTTCCTTAACTCATTTTGATATGTGAGAGAAAATTATAGATTCAGACATTCCTAGCCGGATGTGCCAAACGAACCAAAAAATGGCTCGAAACGGGACATAAGAGAACTGCCTCCTGAGTTTCTAATAAGGCAAATGCGTTCCAGTCATTAAAATGGCACGAGGGACGATTTAGAAAATAACGGCGAAACTTTAAAAACCAATATTTCCTTGTCTAATACAAAACCATCAACTATTCATAAAAATGAGTTATAGAAAAACTCAGGAAAAGACACGAGGGCTTGAAGGAATGAAGCCTTGGCCATGGTCTGAATAATAAATGAAAATGTTATCCCTGGCCCTTACAAGAGACATTACCGATTCGGTTCGTTACTTGAAACCCCGTCCGTCAGTTTCTTATCCAAAGTAGAAAAAACCAGAGGGTAAAAAAAAACTTGGGTTTCGGTAGATGGTTTAATCGGAGTATGAGACTCAGAATTGAGACAAATTTTGCACCAGAGGGTTAGAAAAAAGAATTCAGCGAAACAAAATAAGTTGATTAGCATCGAACGGCGCGAGATGAGATCCGCGGCCGAGAAACCCGAACCCCGGGAATGTCCACTAATTCAAACAAATGGTTCTTTTTGCGAGGAGTAAATTGATTAAACGAAGAGAGGGGGGAAGAAGGAAGGAAACTAAAATCATACAATGTTTGAAACACCCTTCAATGAAGTGTCATACTGTACAAATACAAAAACACCAACAGAAAAAGTTTTGAGAAAAACTACATGTAACAAGATGTTCCTGGGGCTAAGTTCGCGTACATACTTCTCATTCTCATTATATAAAAGCTCAAAACCCTTTCCTCGTAATTATAAAATGGCCAAGTCAATTAAAAAAAGAAGACCGGACCCAAGAAAAACCATGACATCGTGAATTTTGCAATGCCCCAGGACAAGCACACACTACAAGGGTTAGAAATTAAAAATTCAAACTATTCAATGGCTTTTAGGGTTTTGGGGTTATGTTCGTTCGAGTTAAATCAATTAAGGTGAGTAGAAAGAAACATCAAGTTCAGAGTTAAATCGATAAAACAAAGGGAAATGTAGTCCGTTCGGGACTGATTAAGCAATCAAACAAAGACCTGAGGTCATTAAAATTGACACCGGATGGCATCAGTCTTTGTTGCACTGGCTGAGCTTTAGGGCAATATGTAATGTTAAACCAAACTAAGCCAAGTTTTCAATTCTTCAAGTCTCCAAAAAACCTTTTCAAATCAAACTGACTCGGACGCGGACGGACTCACCTGCGTGGCGTGTCAGGTCCAAGTTTAATCTAAACTTTATATCAAACTTGTTAGAAATGAGTTAAGCTGAAGCATTTGCTTGGATTAGTACAGGGGCAAAAGTCCAGATGATTAAGAATCAGCAGGAGACTTTGCATGCCGTGTTCACATTGGATTGGACTGAAAAAAATATTATACAATATAAAAAGAATGAGTGCAACTGCAGACTGCAACCACTCATCGAGAGCATTACACATCAATAATATCTAAGAGTTTTTGTTTTAACAGGAAATGCAGTGCGGATGAGTGATTTCATTAACCAGGAACACAATACAATATTTAATCTAATGTTATATGATCCGAATTTCACACAAAGGTAACATCCAGAAATATTCACACACCCGGTGCCCCCGTCCACCAAACCACAACACATTTACACTTTAATCTATCAATCCCCACTCCAGGGGGTCCAGAAACTGAGTGCCTAATCTGTAATCGGGGATCTAAATTCAAACATAACCTCCCTATCCTTGTCCAAACCATATGTACGAATTAATTTAAAACTTTCTTTAATGAAGACAGTAGTCCTAGTCCGACGCTCACCATGCTGATTTTAAATTGCACAAATCCGGTTCATCAAACCAAGTCCCTAATGAAACAATTCAAATCTCATCAACCGTAAAAAATACGAAATTCCAAACAATTCGTATCAAAAAACCAGAAAATAAAATTTCAATCAGGATTAGTAAGTCCTAATATTTCCATTTTTGGACAAACCATGAGACATTATATATTTACAAGCTAAAATTTGAAGAACCAACCTTTAACTTGTCAAATTCAAAGAAAAAAAAAACATGTTTTTGTGAGTGATCAGTAATCATAGTAAAATTCAAAATGATGGACCAAAGGCTATCATATTCAGGATTTTACGACTAACATGAAGCGATTCTGTGTTTCCACCCATAAAAGGAAGAATTCTTATGTATGGTGAGTCTGGAATGTTTGTTCTATCCTCATACCGTGGAACTTATGTATGATTCACCACACATATGGACTCCAAATACCAGTTTTGGGTGAGATATAGCATTGGAAGACCTAAGCCTTCATTTAAGACTAAAATGGCTGCTGGAAATGTCCCTAGGGTTTGTTGAGTGAGCGGAAGTGAAGTTCCAAAACAACAAAAAGGAAACATGTCGTTTGGAAGTGAAGTCCAAGTCCACCCGGGCTGTCTGACTACAAGAAATGGTAAAAAATTTTGGTCTCCAAATGAGAAACGATGACAGGTGCGGAGTTGTTCTCTCCAAGAGCTGACGCTCTCAAGTGTCGGCTCAAAACGGGGGAAAAGATGAGAGAAATTAGCATAGATAAGTGCTTGTGAACAGAGGACAGAACAGGACAAGGCGTGGAGAGCTACTTCCTCACATATCAAACAAAAAACACTCTTCTTACAAATCTAACCCCACATTCAGCTATAATCTACCGTAGTTTCTCACTGAAAATTTTTATAATTTGGTTTTTCAAAAAATATAATGATATCTTCGATAGAGGGCCAAAAATATGGGCGATAGAAGACCCGATCGTCCTGGACAAGTGGTATCTCGCTTGTCAGGTATCCACACGACGCAGGACCAACATATACAGTACTACCGGCATTGAAATTTCCTAAAGGACGTTCATAGAATAATACACTGGACGCCACCTATTTATTTTGACCGGCGTAAAATTTGTAGGTGCTCGCCTTACTAGTGAATCCCAACATTTTAAATTTAGTGGTCCAGATTCAAGCAGATGATTTTTATTTACCTACTACTCTTCTTTCTAAGCAAAGCGGGAAGACAAAATCGATCCAGCTTTGTCAGTCAAACTAATCCGAATGCGATTACAAACTTTCAGCATCAACACATGGCTTTCATCATTCCCGTTTTAAGTGCTTCCACTGGTGTCTGTCTGGGGGAGTGGATTTCCCTAGTAGCAAAATGTTCCGATAAAATTCCATCTGTCAGATGCATGTTCCATGTGTACGCAGTTTTTTCAAGGCGAACCAGATGAACAATACTTTTGCGAAATATGTATTGAGAGAACGTGAGGCCACCATTATTTCATTCTTTAAAATAAAAACTGATCAGATTCAGTTGGTATTCATACATGGTCTGTAAAATAATATTGGACGAATCGATGATGGTGTTTGTTCGGCATGTTAATTTCTGACGTGACGAAACTTTGTAGTGCGCACACTTTGTAATGTAATGTCTTTTAAAAAATATGAGTCCCGAGGAGCATTTAGCCATCTAATTTATGCAGATTTACCTTTCTCCCCATTACTCATGTGGAGCGTAGGGTCTTTTATTTTCTAATTTGACTCATTCACAATGAACCGTCAAGAGAAACTTTTGGATCGGTCATAAGTAATGGTGTTGTTTTGTAGCTCATCTCTGAAAATGAACACGGTTTTCCATCCAGCTAAACTCCTTTCTCATTAATTTTCCTCATTTCCTTCAAGCCAAAACACTTTGAAGACGACGCTTGCTCACTAACTCTAATGTATTTAATGTAATGGGAAGAACGTCCGTCGACCCACCGACTCACTACAACACACGCTTTCCACATCTCCACGAGTGCAATTAATTTGCCTGCTCCTAATGCTAATCAGCTCCATAATTATATACAGCTTTAAAAACTACAAAAGCCGACGATCTATGGGTTCATGAGGAACAAGAAGAAGATTATGATTGTGTGTCGTGGGCCGACAATTCATAAACATATCCAAGCATTATTTTAACAGAAAAAATGACCTCCTCCGGACTTCGACATTACCCTTTTAAACTAAACGTCTTCGGAGACACTCATAATTTCAATTGTTTCGGAAATATTTGCTTTAACTTTCAGTAAACAATGTGGACGCCTTCAAGCCTTCATCACCTCATAACTTACATTCACTTTAAACAAAGATACCTTAACTCATTTATCCACTCTCTCACGAACAACTAGCTCTCACGAATTAAATTTAATAGCATCGCTACAATAGGCCGCCATTTTGGCACATCCCAGGAAATCAAAATGGCAGTTGAGTTAAAAGGAAACTCAACTTACGCTGTTTTGATACATAAAGACTTGTAAGAAACTTTTGACCACAGTTCATATTTAAAACTTCAAAATCTGCGACCTTACAATTTAATATCCCGCACTCAGACAAATATGGTCAGCTTTCGTAAACCAGAATAAAGTACGGTCCAATTAATTAACATTTTCCATAAATCGTACTTAAATAACCACAGACTTTTCGTAAGGAAATGAAGGTACTACTCACAGTAGGAAAAGCGAAAGCGGAAAGAAACATTTCTAATGTCACATGACAAAGGATTTACCAATTGTGTCTAAAAATATCCATAAATGAAGTGAATGTCTTCATACAAAATTTTACCCACTATTTCAGTGAAGATAAACATTTAACGTTATATAATGGCGATTAGTAATACAGACTGTATTTTTTCCACTGCATTTATTTGTTAAAATCTGAGGCCTATCCAAGAGCTAAAAGAGTTCATAGTTCGAGCGGATTTGAAAACAGTTCCCAAAAAACACTCTACTCTTTCGGTTGGATCGTTTGGTCTGAAAGGACTGTGAAGAGCTCTGGAATGAATCAAGAGAATGATAATGTAACGTCAATCTGGAAAGAATTGAACCGTGTGGGACTCACAAATGAAATGAAATGAATTTTTTTTCGGCCTTTTCGGAACCTATTGAGTCGAAGCGCACCACACGAGCCTCCAGGATGCCATTATGTGGCTCAAACTATATCATACTACGTATTCTTCCTTGTAAAGAGTTCAGAGAAGCGGAAGCGTTTACATTTTGCTAAACAACTGCGGCTTCCCTGTTTTATCAGAGAGAGCTAGAACTTCTTTGGTGGCTGGCGGATGGCGGTGATCATGAAAATGAGCAAAAGACCAAAGAAATCGCAGACCCTTCAAAGAGTTCCCTACAGAACATATAGGAATTCATTGAACAAAACATGATACGGAGTTTCTGGATTCAAAATTAACAATTACATCGAAGGTTCGTCAAATTTTCAAGAAATATCACAAGCACTAAAAATGTTTTCAAAATCTCGTGAATTCATCAAAGAAAACGAAAGTTACAACAATTTGTTAAAATCGACGGTATGATCCTGAAGTACAATTTCTATGAATGGCTCAAAACCAATCTATCCTCGCCTCGGAATTCAGCAAAGAAATCCCTAAGCCAAAGACAGTGCAGACCATAAAAGACGCTTCAAACGAAGAGTAAGTCTTCACAAGCTTATTAAAAAGTCTGAAAGTTGAATGACGAAAGCTTTAGTAACTTTTAAGGTCCAATCTTACTTGAAAAGTACAAAAGATTATCTAATACCCTCAAAGTCTTTCGTCGACAAATTTCCCCGGTCCTAAACCTTAGTGGAATGACAAGTTGATCCCTTTGTTCCGCCACGCGTGGCATTCTCAACTCAAGATAAATTCTCTCTCCCTTTTTAATCCCACAGAAAGACATAGAAAAACCACTCGGACGACGAAAAAGGACTTCAACATTCACCATAGTCTGAGTCAAACCTTAAAGTCCATTATATGGTAATCTTCTCAAAGAAGACAAATAAGAAATGCTCCAACTTCGACTTACTTTTCACTATTCGACTGTGTCCTCTGAAATCGATACTAATCATTCCGTACAACTCCCTGAGTCTGAAGTCATGACAGGGACATGACATAGGATTAATCAATCTGCTTTCTCTGCCAATGCAAATTCTTACTGGTCGAGACCACTTTAGTACGGTGAGGAGATTTTTTTCTACCGGAGTTTTTCCGTACTACTAGGTGTACCTACCCTAGGCCAAATAGGCTATGCTATAAGAGTCTTGTATTCAAATTCTCAAAAAAGTATCTTGAATGAAGTTCCCACATTCTAATTAAAAAATCAAAATAATTTCATGTCACGTCATTCTGATCCTGGGTTAAAATCTCATGAAATTCCATTCCCACATTCTAATACAAGAACCCAGAAGCATTAAAAGGAGATTCAACTTCAACTTGAATCAAGTCATCGTCAACGTAAAAGTCGTTAATGTCATTAACAATCAAAAAATAATCAGCCTCGGACAATTAAAAAATACCTGTGTACACTGTACTACTATGCGTACCTAAGAAAACGAACAAAATGTACAGAAACATGTTCAACCACTTTGTCTATGCATGATAATTAAATTACTACCTCCGCCTGTTTAAGTGTAGAAAGGAAGGGTGCAAGTTTTATTGATTCAATTCCGGCATTAAATTACAATCAAATTTGACTGACTGTCTTGTGGCTGACATGGTGGAACGATTTATAGCTTAATTGTTTAATTGGACTCAGATAAGACAATTTGCTACAACAGAAATGAATTCAATGAAAGTGCTATCAACTCAAGTCGAAGTTCGGCCGTCTAGCTTAATGTACAACAACATATCGATTTTTGACCTCCGCTTTTTACTGTACATGGTGAACCGACAACTTTGATTTATTTGTCTTCAAAATTGCTTAACGACATTAAAAATCAGAAATCTTTGAATAATTATCATGATATCCTGCCGTTGTCGTAAAGCGACAATAGTGCCAAGTGTCCTAGAATAATTTTATGTACCAACAGCTCCGATTCATGACAAGGGTATTTGAATTGATTAATTCTGATGAACAAATTTAAATTTACAAGTGTTCCTTGTAAGGAATACGGTATAATTGAGTAAAAAATTGGAGAAACAAACTACAAATTAAATGGAGACGAATTAAATCCTAATTAAAATCCACATAATAGTTTAGTGGAAGAGTGAACTGAAATTATGAGTTTGAAGGCCAAAACCATGAGTGTCAAAATCTTTTAAGTTGAAACAAGGCTGTCAAGCGTGAACCCACCCATTTTCTCTTTTGAAACATTGATGAGAGTGACGGATGTTTTTCACACACATCCTTTGTATAAAAACCACATCTCATCATCTCATCAAGTCTTTTCTTATTTACTTTGTCAGTCTGTTCTTGTTCACCACTAACTGGACACCGAAACTTCGTATTTATGTGCCGGGCAACAAAACAAATTCAGGGTCAATTACTGAATACAGGTGGAACCAATAACCAAGAAAGACTTTCCCACGCTTGGGAGAATCCTACTCTACCCACTGTACCTGGAATGTAAGACAATCAATGGGCATTAATGCTAGAATGTGTGAACACATTTCCAAGCTTTGAGGTAGACGTTTCGAGCGAGGACAATCCAAGTTTTTGCAAGATGTTTTTAAATTTAATGTAATACTGACATTTCGCAGAAAATCCATGTGTATCTTAACATCTGACCTTTTGAGTTGATTTGACCTGTAACCCGTGACACATGAAGTGTCTGAGGTCAGACTGTTTCTCCATGGACATAACTACCTTATTGTCTAACTAATACAAGATAAACATGCCCTCTGCGTTCGAATCCAATCCTTTCAACCCTAAACATAACCTCTACTTAAAAGCACTTACATAAATACGGTATGATTCAACTACGCGCGCGCCAATCATAATAATTTACAGTCAGTCTCTTCAAACTCAAATATTGGACTAGACACTGCGGGCATAAGGTTCCTTGAAGGCACTCCTCTCCTTTTTAAGGACTCATATTAAGGGACGTATCTATTTACCAAAGGCACCTTCTCTCACTATTATTAAGGAGTCACTCTGTCACTCAAACTCAAATTTGAACAACACTGACTGTCACGGCTGACGCGGAAGAATAACAAGACTCCCACATGCGATTTGACCTAAATCCGGCTCCAGCCTAAATATACTTATCCGTTAAAATAACTCGGTATAAATTCTTGAAGTTTATTCGATGATTTCCTGCAAAATTGTCTAAAATCAGGATTTCCTAGAATAGAAGCTAAATTAACTGTCTCTGTCAAAACATTTTTAACCGAACTAAAGTTCGTAAGAGTCGTACTTTCACTAACATCTAGACATTATTTAATTTTTGTGCAATTAGCGGATTCGATTTACAGAGAGTTCGCAGTATTGGTACTGGTGGCTCGCTCTGAATTAACCCGAAGGTAGCATTTTGTTTCTTCTGGGTATTGAAAACAGTTCTGGAAATTGAAACTACCCTACCTACCGAATTTGAACGCCAATCACGTATTGAAAGTGTCTCTTCCTTCATTTAATGATCGAAGAGTCTATTTGGGAGGAGTAACCGGTAAATACGATACTAAATAATTGTGAATCTAAGAGTGGCAGCCATTTGCAAACTGACTTCCGGTTCAAACTAGCCCATCATATTTTCGTAGGCGTAGGATAAACATGAAAAAGATCATTTGATTAATCCGACGAGCAAGTTTTGAAATAAATGCGGAGTGGAGGAGTGGAGTGTATCTAACATTCGACACTCATGAAAAACGCACGCACGATTGTTTGTTCCAACCCATATTCATTGTTACCTCATTTTGGTTCAAGTTAGTTTTTAAGCGGCTGTCATTGAATCGCGTGCGATGATGCTAAACCCCTAAATTATCCCTCAAAAGAGTACACAATCCATTGTTTGCTCTGCTTTCCGTCCTCCTATCTTATTACCCAGCAGTTTTAGTACATGGAATTCTTCTAAATTGTGCCCTTCGTGTCCACACTCGGCTTATCCAACCAACTGACTAACAGTGAAAAACCGTGAGGATAATTAAACGCTTGGCCAATGCCAAAAGCTTTGCTTACATGGTCAGGAATAATAATTAGGGCTTAAAGAGAGTCAAATCAAGTGTTTTTATTCCAATAATTTTTGACCCCTTCACTTGTCAGTAAAAATGTACATAAAAATTTGTCCCTAGGCTCACAAATCAAGAAATTTAAGCTTCGTTTATCCCTTGGGTAAGTTCTGATTAAAGAGCGCGGAGAATTATACCGTCAAGTGTGATGTGATAATTTTCATCATCAACTTCTTCAACCAAATAACGACATTTTTGTAACTTAATGATTTAATGAGAGAAAACGACGGAATTTATAGGACTGACAAGAATCCATCTGGTTGTCGGTAAAATGAACGAGATACCGTGGCAAGAATTGGCAAATCCTTAACTCGAGAATTTTCTTTAAATCATCGTGCCTACTCGGAAATGCAACCACACCTACGCTACATTGGTATTCTACTTGTCGTTACGCCGATTACTCAACCAATTGAAAGGGGCCTTCCGTTGAGGATACTGACTAGGAGCGACACCAATTACACGTTGTGCGATTGACATTTGAGGTCACCTAAGCCTCTCCTAGGCTAGGTGCCTAGAACAAACTTAGGTCATATAAGGTATTATCAAAAAATAGGAAAAAGAAGAAGCGTAAGTAGCCGTAGCAACCCTTCAATTCAGAAAATAATTAACTCTGTTAAGTGAGCGAACAACCCTTTTCGATGATCATTACCTCATTGGACGCTTGAAACACTAATGAAGAGCAGACTAACAAGGAACCCACTCCACATGTAAATTTCAGATCAAGCTAAGGCGTGCAAAGGTTTCACTAGAATATGCTGGAACTGGAAGGCCACGAATATTTAAAAATTCCTAGCAGTGATCCAAAATTATGTGTGCCCAAACTTCGGCCATACGTTTACTTGTTAATGTTTTCGGGTGAATTCCTGAATCTATTTGGATTTTACCAGAAATACATTTTCCTTGTAAGATTGGTCGATCGTGGCGACCGGAAATAGTAAGGCTAGATACTTTTTCCACCTACCCGACCCGAACCATCACACCATGATTAAGGTTCTCCTTAATTGTTTTATGAAGAACAAATAAAGGTTCATCCTTATTTTTCGACACACCACAAGTATCGTACTTATCCCTGGTATCAAACTCTTGAAAAAAAAACCCCACTTGAATTGGACAACGAAACAACAACTCACCTCTTCACTTTTTTTCCCTCAAACCTAATCTCTGACATCTGTTCTCATTATTCCCGTACCGTCTAGTCCAACTCTAAATCCAGGGCAGGAAGCTACACATTAGTCCTGAAACCTCAAATAGATGAATGGATCCCTAACATTCTTATTTTGTAAAAACCTATTTATTTTAGTCCATTTGGAGTGTGTGGACCATGGCTCACTTTTGGGGAAACCAAAACCAAACTACCAAACCGAACCATCACCGGATTACACATTACATGAGGGAATTCTCCCCTAATCTACCTCACATCAATCAAACTCCCGGACATTCATACGCCACATAAATGTCATCAGAACAAACACAAAACAAACTCTCCAACTAAGTAGGAAAACATGGACTAGAACTGGACTTGGGTTGGCTAATTGCTCACTACTTAAAAAATATAATTGTCTCATTCTCTGCTCTGTTAATCACAAACATCCTGTACAATTTACCCTCTGTCCCGCCCTTAATCTAATCGGCATCCTAGACTCGCTTACCAGGCCACGCCCAGAGTAACGAGGGAAATTAATTAAGGAAAACCAGGTGGCAATTAACCCAGAAGAAAAACATAATTGTGAATGTACTTATGTTACGAGCATTTCTGCGAACCCAAAATGTCAGAATCAGGCTTCTGGCCCTGGAAAATATAAAACACTTAAAATAAATTGCATTTTTATGGACAGTCAAGTCTGTTAATTGCCGGTAACATGTACCACGTCATTTATTCAAATTATTACAGATTAGTTATAAGATTTAAAAATCCAGGACTGCTTTTCTAACTCAAAAATCGTACCCAATAAATCAAGGGAATCAAAAGAGTTTTAAAACAAAAGGTTCATTTGTTGGGATGAATTTTTGTGAAAGGAGAAGGTATGACGGGGTTTAAATATGAGGGAAACCGGCGCCAGGGCGACCGGACCCCACGGCAGGGGGGCTAAAAATCTCCTCCATGTGAATACAGTGGAATAGACTTTTCACTTTTTCGCTCTGTACCATGATGAGTGTCCATCTCAAAAGATAACCTGACTTCTAATATGATGCCATGGACTCAGCTGGAGAACCAAACTATTTGACTCTCCAGTCCTTTTCTGTCTTTCCAGCATCTCTTTTTTTTAATCTCATCACTCATCAGGACCAGCGAGCACCCCCACACACATACACAAACTACAAGAGTCATTCCAATGTCAATCAAACAGTCCCAACAATATAAATAAATCCTTCCGTTCAGCTGTTGATCTCCCGATAATTCAATTCAATCCATTCCTTCAACCATTAATTGATTTTTTATATTCTAATCTTAGCAAAATCAAAAATACTATCCCTGGGTAATTCAATTTATGTTCAGACGTTATTATCAAGAAGGCAGCCGAAATACCGACAAACGCGGTAGTCCGTATGGATATGATCTGTCGTCAAATTCAGATTTGGCATGATTCGAAGATTCGATTGGATAGATGGATTAGAGTGCTGATTTTTGTAAATTTGGCCCAAAGGCTATAAATTCTAATATACTTTGAGAGAACTCCCATCAAAATAGTTCAAAACAGATCATGTCTGCTCGAGGTATGGAACCTCCAACACATAGAATACCGAATACTATCGATTACTGGCTGACATTTCGAGAAATGAATTATCAGAATACTGAAAGGACTGTCCGAGTGAGGTAATTAAGCTGAAATCTGGGTGAGGTAATTGACAGCAAGTAGACTGATCATTAACCGCCGCCACAGAAACATTGAACAAACAAATAGAATTACAAGGAGGTAATTCCAGGACAATGTGGTTAGTAGGTTGCCCCCATACTTTTGAAACCCCCTGATGATATCAAAAAGACAAGAGTGAGAGGGTCACTCAAAAGAGACGACCCAGGGGGTTCCTCATTACCACATAGGCAACACACAGTATGACCTGACGAATTACCAAATCCACTAGTTGTTCGTACCCTTACAGTACAACAAAACATCACACACACAACTTTAACCATTTTTTCTTCGTCTCAAGTTCTGGAAATCCAACTACGTAATGTATAGAAATTTCGCATGCACCTTATGCACCGTCAAAAAACCGGTTTTGAACATGGCTTCAGCAATTCTAGGCTTTCTAGGCAAATAAAGTATATGAGTATTTAATTTCAAAACTTGAGTTAATCGAAACACATCACATTTTATGAACATCGTATGTTTGTGGATTTTCTAATTGGACTTCTACTTCAATTGATCTGATCTCAATTTTATGGAGGAGAAAAGTGAATACAAATTACAAATGAGTCATGTGTCGATGTGACTAGATTAATTTTCTCATTTCAGAGTTAATTCGATTCGGCAATATTACCGGCGAATGCCAATTAAGGATGTAATTCTTATCAGTCTATTGGATATGCTACACATTATATTTAATTTTCTCAATGCTGTAGACAATGAAATCATATTAATTAATATTCCGAGTAACGTTTCACGGAAATGCTTGCTAAGTTTTTAGGAAAACTGAGTGAACCAAAGAGTTGATGTGATTTAGATGGTGCGTCCTACTTGATGGACTCCAAAATATTCCAAAAAATTGTAAAGTTGATGGTGGTGGAAACGTGATGAGTAAAATTGTGAAAAACCCCCAAGTTATTTTATTCATGTGTGTGTGTGTGTGTGTTTACCACACCTATTGGATGTGAATGCCAGAAATGCCTGAGTAGAATTTGCTTTTAAAATGTTTTCCCTCCAGTGGTTGTGTAGTTTGGAGCCTCATAGCTGTCATTTGAAGAAGGGAATAATATGAATGTCTCGTAGTTAGGAGTAAAACAAACACAGGGCCGGAGTCCTGCGGAGAGAGGTCGGCCTGGGGCGGGAGTCAGAGCCAACCGAGTCCACAAACCACTTTCTCGGCTTGGACCAACCAAAGTCCCAAAAAAATGAAACTTCTTTGACGCTCAACACCGCTCAGTCAGACTCAATCTCAGAGTCTCCAACAGAATCACTCTCCAAGAATCTTAAAATCCTTCTTAATTCACAAAACAAAAGGCGGGCAAGGGTTATCCACACACAGTCAGTCAGAAGGAACACTTTCCGAGTGACAAAATCGGATTAGTCTAATCAAGTACTGTTTAACCTGTCTTGGGACACCGGGGTCGTTCGGTCACGATTTAAAGGGAATAACGTATACAGGACAGTTAAGAAAGATTTTCTCGTCGAAACCGGATTAATTCAAAATTACTTCAGATTTACCAAAGATTTATATTCAAACTAGAAAGCCCGTGGTTCGAGAACAAACCAGGTGGATCCATCTAGGCATGTAAAGAGAATACAAACCCATTTCCCATTCATTGTGAAGGTCTGGGTGTAGTGAGGGAAAGGACGGTGTGACAGAAGGACAGAATCCTTGTGCCATGCATTTTATTGGTATCGTATTTCCTTTGTGAGACATTGATCCCATCTTTTCATTCGAATTGTACGCTCAGCTCATTCAGAAAAGTAATGATAATTAATATTAGAGAAGATACGATGCAAGAGTCCTAGGTCCCAGTGAGTACAATTTATGAAACTACTTGATATTTTTATGACATAATTATTGTCAAGAAAACAATGGAAGGTGGACAGTAGATTGAGAAGAGTGACATTCCAGGAGTCCATAACTCGTTGACAAATAAGGACCACGCTGAGTTTGTCAAGGTTAATTCAAGAATTATTGTATTGGACTGTGATTGTCATACATGTCAGCTCCTCCATTGGAGCCAAAAAGACTGACAATTGGAAAACTAGGAGGCATGGGGTTCATCCTGGACAGACGACTCCACCAGATGACACATGACAGTCAACATGAGTCCTACTTGTGAAACTTGTACGTGACCAAGAATCATGGCGTCATCCGAGAGGCAACCATTCACTTCATTTTTATTTAAACACTCCTACCTATTCTACTAAATGTTATACAAAAACTATTCCTGATCATTCTCACGAGGAAACAATTACTTGTGTCAAACACTTTTTCTAGCTTTTTTAAGGTACGACCTCAAATTTTGGTCATCGGACAAATCGTTATCACATCGACACATTTGACGTTCTAGAGTCAATTTAAATGTCGAGCATAAAATTACCATAGGAATTTTAATTTAAGAATTCGTAAAACTGTGAGATGGTGACGTTTGAACACTTTCGTATTTTGTTGTTGTGTGGGCCAATCCTGTTAGACCCTGTCATGGTCAGTTCACAACAAAGTCATGGTATTGAAAATTGCCAGTATTAAATCAATTGAAAGCACGACTTTTTCAGTGGAGTCGCTGCCAGTTTGCACTGCCCTCACCTTCTAAATCAATATTGTTGGAAATTTGTATTACTTTGCTTACACAAAGCAGCTTTGAGCTCTTTAGATCTTGTCTGAGTACACGGAACCTCAGAAACAATAAATTAAAATATAGTGAAGTCTAAGTACATAGAATTTGTAAGAATCAATAGGTTAACCATATTCGAGGTCTGATATTCTAAGGTAAGGTACGAAGCCAGTCTTGAGATGAGAACCACTCCTGTGTATTCTGCGATTAAACGAGACTCAGCTCAGGCTCCCACATCTCATCCATTTCCACATGAATTACAACAGCCAGTAAATCTTTCAAATATTTGTGATAGGCCGATACGGGCCCTGTTTACACATCGGCTACGTTCACAAAACCCAACTCCCGTACACTAACATCATTGGAACCAAATCTCTATCTCATGGAACAATGCCATCAGTGTATGAGACTCAAATCAAATATTGTACAGGGTCCCAAATATCTACCCCCTTTGCTGTAAAAGTAACATTTGGGTAATTACGACATCAGACCGAAGGTCTCTAATTATCGTATTCACTAATGCATTGGTGTTTATGATCATTGATTGTATTACATTTCATACCCACTTGATAGTATTTTTATTTACGGAAACCACCTTACCTTACCTTTAGGTTGTGAAAAATTAGCTTGGGCTGTTTTACACATTAGGAACCCTATACATATTTGGCTACAATCATCCTGTAAGAAATAAAACATCATCACACTCAAGCGTTCACCTGGAATAAGAAAAAAA
>JAQFYE010002117.1:0-19308 GCA_034694305.1 Protaphorura glebata | reverse complement strand
GTTGTAACCGGATGAAGAATATATTTAATTTCTTACTCGGACGACTCGGACTTTCTCAGGGCGCAATTCTCGCCGGTTGTTAAGTCCAACGAAATCAACAAAACTGCCTCAGACTCGTCCCATGCCTCCTACAGAGACGGACCCAGGCCAAACAACAAACAACGTGGAGTTGCCCTGCTTTTTAAGATGTCCAACTTGTTCGCCTGTTTCAGTTTTTGCTTTGTTCATATATACACGAGAATAAATTTGTAGGTATCATGACTTCAACTCCAACGAAGTATATTTGTAATCTGACAGGCTACTCTAATATTTTCACATTTTGGTTGGCCAGACCAATTTCAATAAAAATTATGACTATCGGAATTTTCCAATTCGTGCAAATTTCGTTTTATATTTTGTTGTTCGTCTATTTTCATTGAATTCATTAAAAATTAATATCGCATTATTAGAACTCTAAGATTTCGTAGCACTTGTAATTTCACCCAGTTTCATTAAAAATGGACGTCTGAATTTTGAATTCAGGTGAATTTCAATTGTGTAAGACTTCACAACACATGTAGTTTAGTCTAATTTCATTAATTAAGAGTGAAGTTTCACGATTTAGGTGAATTTAAGCTGTGTAAGGTTTCACTGCACTTGTGATTTCGTCCAATTTCACTAAAAATTAGATATGTCTGAATTTTAGAATTCAGTTCAATTTGGCTCGGTGGCGTTTCAAATAGTTGTTCTGCTCGTTCGTGAATATTTGCAATCATAGCGCGAAGTTTTGCTGTCGTCATTAATAGTGCTTGTCCTTCTATATCTCCATTTCTCGTCATTTTTTATATGATTCATTGGTGCTTCCGCACTTGAAAATGTCAACGTTTCGTCCATTCGAGTGTTCTTCGGCTTTCTTTTTTCATCGAGGATTAAGAATGAATGTCGTACATAGCATTTTTCATCCGTTTATGCATGCAGTTGAATGAATAAGCGTTGGCCATAAGTTACTAATTCACGAGGGCCGAGTTATTTGTTTAGGGGGCCGTTCTACATTATTTTGGGAGAAAGTTGCGACTTTTAGGGGGCAGAGTGACCCGGGGGCAGGGTTACTTTTTTATGGGGGCAAAGTTATTTGTTTAGGGAGCAGGAATATATTAATCCGAATAATATTAATTAAACTGCTGTACCTTCCTGACTGCAATCAGATATCTTAACAAAAGGTACAAATATCTAAACCCTTGAAAATTGACAAGAAATTTAGAAATACTTTCAAAGGAAATAATAATCAAGACTTGTTAGAACTGGGCTTTCGAATTCATTTTTTTTACTATTCTTGTGTTTTATTTTTGTAGATTTAGTTGCTAACCTCAATTATGTACAAGCAACTATTTTAGGAACAGGGTATTTATATTTATATTTTTATTTTAATGTGTTGTTCAAGTTTATTATTGCTGGAACACCATAACTGCTCTTTTTCGAACGGTTATAGAATTTGCCATCATCACAAATGCGATTCTTTGCGTACGAGGTACAGATTGTTCATATTGTCGTTTTCATTCTGTTTAGTCTTCTGTAGTATCTCTATTAATGACATTTACCGGGTGGCTCATAACGTTTGACCCCTTTGTAACTGAACCAAGGCAGTCGAAGAATAGAGAATTATCGTTGATGAATATCTTTGACATTTATGCCTCTGAAACTTTTCCACATGTACACGGTGAACAAATATTTACATAGACTTGCGTGTGAACTTGTCATAGTCTAGTAATTTGGTAGGAACATATGCGTACATGCAATTATGAATTTATTTCGAAGCAATTAATTCCATTAATATTCATCCTTTTGGTTCCAACTTCATGTTATTACAAATTACAAGACAAACAACTTGCTTCTTCTTTACAACGTACTGCACAAAATTTTACAGATGACAAGGAAAGTGAAATTTTGAAGCCCTTTGCGTGACATTGACATATTAATTCATGAAATTAGAATTAATCACGACTAAATATTTGTAGAAAGTGACAAATTAGTATAAATGAATCAAACTCTCACAATTTTAATTTAGTTGTCACTCATACTTGTCACAAACAGGAATGACCTCTAGAGAGACACTTTCCAGAAAAACCCACTCTAAAATGAAAA
This sequence comes from Protaphorura glebata, assembly GCA_034694305.1. Classification (NCBI taxonomy): domain Eukaryota; kingdom Metazoa; phylum Arthropoda; class Collembola; order Poduromorpha; family Onychiuridae; genus Protaphorura; species Protaphorura glebata. The sequence continues at coordinate 17,187 of JAQFYE010002117.1, read as the reverse complement.
TTCAAATTGTTTCTGCTAATTCTATTCTTGTGGCATTATTTGTCCTGTTGATTTCTAGTTCTCTCGCAGAAGACGAACTATTTTCAGAGGCACCACATAGGGTTAAAGATTTAGAACAGAACTACGTTAATTCACGCTCAGGTCGACAAATTTCATTCCTGAGCAACTGGCTTGACCCGCGAGGAAAAGCTGCGAGTATTAATAATGAGAAGAAAGGTGTAAGTTCGAAGTCCTCAAAATATCTGCCTGGGAGAAATACGACACAAATTGACAGGGATGGACGTTGTAAGTAATAGTTCTTTAATTAATTCGGATTGGAAGCTTTAACAGGTCGCTTTCGGCTTTCGGGCATAGTAGAATTCAATCATCCACATTTTCCAAACACATGACTACACTGAAATCGTAGAACGAGTGCAGTTCTTATATTTTTTTTTATTATATTACCTGCTCTAAGAAATGTTTCTGGTTTTAAGTTATTTGATTTAATGACTCAGGTGAAGGGTCATAACTTTCACTGGGGAATTAGTCGTAATTCATTTTTTTACGAATACGATAAATACAAAAAAGAAAGACAAGTCTATGAGATTATCGAAAATAAAGAGTTCTAAAAATGATTGATTAAGAATACTGTAAAAATAACTCAACGGAAAGTTACTTTCCGTTGAATCAGAAACACGACACTTAATTATTTTTATTACATATATTTGAAAATATTTGAGAAAAGTAAATCGTCTTCTAATTGAAACTGAAAGAATTTGTATTTTCTACAATACTAATCAAATAATTTTACATTTTAAGCCAGAGCAGAGGGAACGAAGCAAAAGATCTATCAGTATAGTGGCTATATAATCTTTTTAAAACTCTTCATGCACGATTCAATTTCGCATGTGAATTATGTATTTAAGGCGAATTAAATTAAAACTGTGGCGTTTCCACTTTCAGTTTTGTCATTGTTCACCATTATTCGGTATGAGAACACGGAATGTATGAGCTCATCTGGAGATAATGGTACCTGCTACCCAAACACAGAATGCACGCGTCGGGGGGGCGCTGCAAATGGAAGGTGCGCGCAAGGATATGGTGTCTGCTGTGTGTGTAAGTCCGAAATAATATATGACATTGTATTTGGTGACATGATAATCCTTAATCGGCATAGCAATTTACATAGTAAGCTGTTTGGGGTTTGATCCTTCGGATGTACAAGGTTTATGTCTCCGCTTTAAATGTTCTTTTGAAGTTTTACTGGAGCCTTTCGAAAAAAGGGATTAAGCACAGCGAAACGAAAATGGCTGACTAACTAAGCAATCAACAGATTCAATTAATATATAATCTTCGTTTTAGTTTCAAAATCGTGTGGGGCTTCAACGAATCAAAATTGTACTTATTTCACTCATACCCGCTACCCATCATCGTTCGACGGAACTGGAAGTTGTCAACTCTCTGTGTATAAATGTGCACCGGATATTTGTCAATACAAGTAAAATTTTGGTTCTTATATTCAGTAACTCGGAATTTTGAACATTTATTAACGTACCTCAATTTTCTGTAATAGGCTTGAGTTTGATTCCTTCAACATTGCTCAACCAAACACGGAAGGGGTTTGCATTGATGACCAATTCGTCGTCTCTGGAACAACTTCCACCGTACCTGTCATCTGTGGATCAAATTCTGGCAATCACAGTACGCAACTTTCAGTTTAAAGCAAATGGAGGTATCAATATATGGACTTTTTAATTTCTAAATTAATAAACTATTTTTTTTAAATCTGCTCTGCAGTGTTCATAGACGTTGGTTTGGACAATAGTCCAGTGACTTTGTCAGTAATTACTAGCGGTCAAGCGCAATCTCGTTCTTGGAAAATTAAAGTTACGCAGCTCCGGTGTAACACTCAATCCAAAGGTAAATTCTATGTTCGGCAATCTCACTAGCTAATTCAGAAGTTTCGTCGGTAATACAGCAATAGAAGTGCAGATACTTTTAGCCATGTTTCTCTCGAAACAGGCTGTTGAGGTAATAAGAGTTCTTCTGATGATAATATAGTGGATGTTATAATTTCATTCTTAGTTGTGTCGCTTCTCGTTTTATGATACACATGATGTAGTAATGTTTGTAATAATATCGAGTGTCTGGAATGTTCGATAATCAGCACAAGATAATGTTTGTAATTTATTCCAGCTCCTGAAGGTTGTCTGCAGTATTATCGAGGTGTGAGTGGAACAATACGATCCTACAATTTTGATTTCAACAGTGGACAACAGCTTTCAAACCAGGACTACTCAACATGTATTCGTTCAGAAAGAAATTTTTGTGGAATTCGCTATGTAGCTTGTCCCGACAATGGAATAGGTAAGTTTAAAAAAAATACTACTGTTTGAGTGCAGGGTATTGGTAAATTTGGGCCTTAAAGTATCGATAAATGCTATGATCCAGGCTGTACACTATTATCGCAAAGTTTAAGTTTAAACGGAATTTATTCCTTTAAGATGTGTCTGGAGTGTAAGAAAATTCATAAGCACAATAGACACGTTAATTATAAAGCCACCAAACAAATAATATCCTTATATTTCCAGGAATTGTGGGACAACAGAATGTACGATCACGAGCATTTTCGGTGACTGGAGATGGTGATCCCATAGCCTCACACGTTGGAGCCAGAGAGTGTCAGCGAGATTGGATTATTATTCCTTGTGCAACAAATACTGGTCGAGTTCGACAAATTTCGACCGTTTGTCAGGACCGAATATGTGGGGATGTATTCAACAGTGAGGAGTCCTCGACTCAAGCTGCAGTTTACAGTGAGTTAAAACAATATAAGCGTGAAATTCGAGGAAATATATATCCATTTTAAATCATTTGATTATTTATTGCAGGTTATGTGAAACCATTCGTTGTAACATATCACACGGATTCAAATGAAACAACTGATGTAAGAAATCGAGGATTCTGTCTTAATTTTGTTCAGCAACCTTGCACATCTCAGCAATATATTCAGAACTTACAATAACTAGTCAAATTAAGAAGATGTCTAACTCGTTCTGAGATTCATTTTCCGAGGTGTTCATGTTTTGTAACATTTAAGCGAAATAGTTCTGAACCTAGAAAACGATTCCTTATAGAATTACATATTCAAATAGCCATCAAAGTGGAGCATATAATAATTATATTATTGAAGTATTATAACCAGATTCCTAATCAAGAACTACTGTTTTCAAGTTGAACTAATTGGAGCCTGAGAGTCTTGTAGGATTTACAAAATTTGTCACAATTAATTTTTCTAAGGTATTTTATAGAATTGTTACATTTAATCTTGTATTTGTAACTCTGGTTGAGTAAGAGTAAATTTAGTTGATTTATGCAAACACAATTGTAGAAATAAACTCTGTTAATTAACAAATGAGTTTAAGCTTGTAGAGAAATCGGAAGACAAGAATGAATGTACAGAGTAGTTTTGGAAGGACTGGTTAGTTAGTTGTAAAAGTTCAATTAAAAGAGAATTAACCTTGAGGCGTAGGTGAAAATGTTCAAGACAAATTACCATTGCTTCTATTATGCATACATTGTTCAAAATAAGGTCGTCCTTACTCATTTTGTTGATTTATTGTTGGTTTGTAAAACTATTAAATCCCGCTCCCAAAACTTCGTTGTAGCTATGTCTGCCAATTTGTATCCTGATCAGAAGCGTCGACAATATTAATCTCCTTTACCAGCGCGGCGACCCAGAGATTTTCAGACGTACATCCATTTAAATATTACTCAGTGGACAGGTGGTAAGTTCTACTCAGTGCTTTGGGTCAAATAACACCGGAGAGTGCTGATTCATTCACCTTTTGCTCTGACAACCTTTTTATGATGTCTAACATGCTCGTCTGTTTAAGTTTCTGCTTTGTTCACAAATATACCAAAGTAAATTTTTAGGTAGCGCTACCCCGGATAAACTAAATTTCTAATCTGACAGTCCACTCTAGTATTTTCACATTTTGGTTGGCCCGAACTTTCAATAAAAATTATGACTATCGGAATTTTCGAATTCATGCGAATTTTGTTCGTCTCACATTTCGTTGATCGAAAAATTACTGAAAATATCGAATTATTAGAACTGTAAGATTTTGCGGCACTTGTAATTTCGTCTAATTTCATTAAAAATTGTGAGTAATGTTTCAGGATTTAGGTAATTTTTAATTATTTGACGGCACTTGTGACTTCGTCCAATATCACTAAAAATTAGAAATGTCGGAATTTTAGAATTCAGGTAAATTTTAATTGTGTATGATTTCCTATCACCTGTATCGTCCAATCTCATTGAAAATCACGATAGATATCGTCGTTAACACAAAACAAAAAGTGTGCTAATTAGTCCCTAAATCTGAGTATACTCCATTGGGCGAGCTAACGGTGAACAGCTGTGCTAATTCTACCCACCCCTTAACTGTGCACAAGAGTGTGGGAACCTCATAGCACGCCTACAACTGATGGATATGGTTAATTAGCACACTTTTCCAAAGAAGGGCGTTTTAGCCCACCCTCCCCTGCTCGCTCCAATCTATTTAACTGGTGTGATAAAAAGTAGACCAATTCTTATGGCTTTAATTATGGAACCGATCTTCAACGTATTTCATTGTTCGACACCAAGGCAGCCTTACTTAATTTGTTGATTTATTGTGGAATTCGCAGGATTGTTATATCCCGCACCGAAGACTTCGTTGTAGATGTTGAAAATGAAAGTTCTGCAATTTTTTGGACTTTCGGACAACGAGATCTTTGAGGGTTCTATTAACAAGTGTACAACTTTCGTTACAAAGGACGTGAGAATATTCTGAGAATGATTTTTCTTCGCAATACCCGTAAAGGTCTTATGTTATTGTTTGGATTCCTTGCATTCACATTCATTTTCCAGATCGTTTACTCGCCCGAAAGTGATGATTCTAACCCGATGAATCCGGTTGCCCAGACTGACTTATCGCATTTAGATCCGGAGAAAATATTCCTGGATGGTCATCTGTTGAATTTAACTCAGGACGATCACAGATTATTGGTGTTCATTCGTGAAAACCATATTCGTCCTCCGTCCAATAAACGTTACCAACTTAAAAGTTTTCCCACCGGAGACCCTTCGGAGAAATCCGGTGCACAGTGGAAAATTGTGTACCAATTGCTAAAAAATAAGGTGAGTAATTATAACAATGTACTTGTTTGGGCTGGTTTACTGGGTTTGGGTATCGGCTCATTGAACCTTTCATATCTTATCGCGATTTTATAATAAACTTTCATCTGATGTGAATGAAAAGTTAATTTGTTTTAAATTCTTTTGAAAGAGTGACGGGTTTTTCGTTGAGGTTGGAGCCAATGATGGGGAGCATTTGTCGAATACTCTCGTACTTGAAAGAGATTTTGGCTGGACCGGGCTCTTGATCGAGGGTGACCCAGTGCCCACAAAAAAACTCCGGGCGAAAAACCGGAAGGCGTGGGTAGCCAATACTTGTGTGTCAGGAGTGCCCTACCCTCAGGAGGTAACAATTTGTGAGAATTAAAATAATTAGATTAGTATATTTAAGACACAGGTTCGAAATCCCCTTCCGATGAAATGTTTTAAAAGGCATTCGTAAAAAATAATGTGAATTTTGATTTGCAGGATTATGAGCCTTCCCCCTCATAGATCATCTCATTATTTTTTGTAAAATTCAAACCTTTTTCTTACTTAGGTAACGATGTATCGCCGAAGACGTAGGACCGGAATAAGCCGACTTATCAAAAACATCGAAACGACTTATGTTCCAGTCATAATTAAATGTCTCCCACTGTATTCCATTTTGTCAGCCATCCGTGTATATGAAATTGACTTCTTAAGTTTGGACGTGGATTTGGTTATGTTTCCAATTGTGAGAACAATTCCATTTGACAATCTATTCATTAAGGTATAAAAATAAAGAAACATTTTGCACCAAAACCATTGGATTTTTTGCTTGATGAATTAATCTGTGCTCTCTTTACCTTAGGTGCTTTCAATACAGATACATCGTACCGTGACCAATGTGATCATTCCATTTCTGGAGATGATAGGATATGTCTGCCTTCAACATATCATAGCCTATAAAACGGATGTCTATTTGTTCATTCACCGAAGTCTGTACGAAGCAACAATGGTGAATAATCTGACGACAAGGTGTTAAGAAATGCCCATGTTTCAACACAAAATAATTAAGTTTTTCGATTCAAAAATTTCTATTGAATATTTTAGTTCCTAAAGAGGTAATTAAAGCTGGCTACTAATTCTGGTGCTATCTAAATCTATTTTATTTGTTACGAAAGCTGTTGTGAAATCGAAAAATACTTGATAAGGTAAATTTGACTTCTTTTATTTAGAATTTAAGTAAATATTGATTGAAAATATAATAAATCGATATTTTACACTAAATCTGTAAATGCACTGTCTTCCTTGTACACGTTCCTAAATTTTGAGCTAATCGTGAGATCACGGAGAGCTCATTATAATTCGCATTGAGCACTTCTTGCTAATTTTCCGCATTACGAGTTGACAGTTCCTAAAACTCGGAGACAGAAAATTAAATGCGAATAAATCTTGCATGTCCCATGTCCTGAAACCATTCCCAACTCAATTTAATTCGATTTAAGTCAGGTTTATGCCGTAGTCCTGTTAGCCTAACGCTCACGTCTCCCACCCTACACATAATATTTCATCATTAACTCGAGTAATTTAATTTATTTGATTTGAGCCAATGAAATACATTGTGGGGGACAAGGCGATGACTAAACTTATAAATAACTTCATCTCAGGACAGGACTTTACCACTTGGCAGTTGTATTTTAGCCCTAACTATGCATTTTGCAAGAATTGCTAACTGTATCCTTCTTACCACGCGGAATCTTTATATGGAAAATATGATACACAGTGAATTGACTTGTAGAAATTTACACTTCATATAATCTAGAATCACTTCCTTCCAATAATCACAAATACTGATTCGGCCTGAGGAGGGCGTAGAAACACGACGTAAATTTTGTATAACCAATCTGTAGGAGATGCCAATTTTTAGTCCAGGATTGGTAAGGTCATTTACTCCTCGCTGTTGTACAAATGTGCAGCAAATAACAAACTTTGCAAGGAAATTCTAAGAAAATAATCTTCAGGTTTCTGATTAATGGCTTATGTCGATGGAGAGTACAATTTTTAATCCATATTTTTCTCTTGACATTTTTTGTTATTCGTGCTAAAAGTCTATTCAATTGACATTTTACATAATTAGATAAATTTCATTAAAATAAAACGAGATATAACTTTTGTACAGGACAAAATTATGAAGTCCAATGAGGTATGTATTGTTGATATGAGGTGCATTTATACACGCGTGGAGCTTAATCAGCTAGCCAGATTTTCTAGTTTGAAACATCATAGATATGTGTCAAAATGAGTTGTCTGTACAAAAAAAATAACACAATTTATTCTAAAGCATAATTTTTTTTATTTACCTGAGACTACGACATAGAATGTTTTGACTATTGCCTGTATTAATTTCAGAAAGTAGTTTTGGGCCTTAGTGTCATGACTTAATCTGAATTTATGGACCTTCACTGATCTTTCCTGGACCTTTCCTCCAAGGCATGCTCTGCGAATACAAACTACTTGTGTGTCTTGGCGAATCGATGGACAAATAGATGGGGAGAAATCATCTTATTTCACTTCTGTACGAATTCGAAGGATATTAGTTTGTTAAAATTTCTCAGAAGTGGACACCGTGCCTAATTTAGTCATATCCGGAAAATATGTGTAAAATAAAGATGCAGGTTGAATTTAGAAATAATATTTTTTAAAAATACATAAAATGCAAGGTTACATACATTGTTATTCTTGTATTCGGGAAAAGATACCTTTCGGCTATAATTCGGAAAGAAACATACGATTGGAAAAAATCCTAGATCGAAAATTGAATTGGCTGTAATAAAGTTTGAAGAGGTCTCGGTTGTACATTTTGAGCCATTTGAAGGAACGTACGTAGATTTTGAAATCTTTTCTTCCGTTTTCGTGCTTTGCATGCGAGTTTCACAAATATTCATTTGACTGGCGAACTCTAACAATGTATGACAGTTCGTGGAGGAAAAAGCATTCAACATAAGCCCCACCTAAGGCAAAAGCAATTCAATTCAATACATTGCATTGCATTACATTCCCAGTCGTACTTTCACTTTATGCTTTCTCCAATGGGATCTTTTTGTTACATAGGAAAAAAAAAAGTGAAATGAAGTCAAGTGAGTCCTGCCACCATTTAGGTCGCTCCATTGACTCTGAATAATTTTTTCTCAAGACTTTTCGTACTCACTCTGCATTCTAAAATTCAACTTGAATGTCGGATGATGGAATTGGAAACGTATTTTTTGGGAAAACTCTTTTATACTCACAACCGTCGAATGCTATTCCAAGTTCTTCTATATTCTCTGAGGGTAATCCAATCAGACAAAAACCAATCCAATAATATATGCACATATAGAAAACTAGATCTTGCAGGTCAAAAGGAATATTTTCCAAGGAAAACTGGTTTTTCATCCAGGAATACTATTATTTTCGTATTCCCTCAAGGATTGTGTGCAAATCAAACGATTCAAAACTCAAAGGGCGGTGGAGTGTGGCTTATTTATTTCCCTTCCTCGCAATGGTGAAATAAAATTCATATACTTCTTGTGCGGAATTGCACAGGGTGGCTCATATCTGATTCCCCACCCAAAACTATCTGCAAATCTTACAGATAGTTTATCATGAATGTCGTTGTATGATGGCGAACATAATTTCTGAGGAATCATCAAATTAATTATTTAAAAATAAAAAGATGACAATGACAAAAAGAAGACATTTGAAACTTACTTTGGGCTGGATTGACAAAAATGTCATTTTGTTAACCCAACGGTTCGGCTCTAGTAGGTGATAAGAGTTTATGAATCACCCTGTATAATCAAATTTTTATTTTTCAGGCAAAGTTTTTGTGTCATATATAATAGCATCTAAACAATTCATACACTTCAAACGTCCGGATCAAAAAAGGAAGAAATGTGTCCAGGGAAATGAATTGTGGAAACTCTCAACCCCCAATTTGGGATCATGTTCAGTTGGTGCTAATTAAAAACAGGTTTACGTTTAATATTCCGACACCGGAGTTATTTGTTATCCATGAAAGGTTAATTTGCAGGTCGGGAAATGGACGGTCCACTTTTTGCTCAACTCGGCATTATTCAAGTTGAGTCAATTTGTCGGGGCATGCCTACAATTTCCTTCAATTACAATCAACATTTTGCCAAATTTGGTATGAAACCAACCTCTTAATTGCTAGTTGACTGCAAAAGTCAGCCATGCTCCAGGTGCCGCTTGTGATGTCAACGAAATTCTGTTCACATAGGCTCCAGTTTACAGTAATCCGATTTTGACATGACTCACTGTTTAATTCTCTGGCATGGTTTTGTGAAGTTGTCATTCACTCACGACTTCCGCGGTACTCAAAATGAAAATAAATCTTAAGTGCTCGTAGAAAGTCACGTTGACATTTCACACTCACATTTACATTTGACATCTTACTTTCTGTCGTTTACTCTTTGCACAGATTTGTAAAGAAATGTTAAAAAAGTAAATAAAAAAGTCACCTTCCATTTTTAAGCTGAGATTACTGGACCCAACAAATTGTATGTAACAACTTCTAATGTAAAGACATAGCGATTCAAAAACAAGCAGAAATAACGTTGACGTTTTTTTTTGGGAGGTTTTTTTTTTATTTTATTTTTCTGCACGGGTGGCTATGGTGGGTTCTACAAAAAAAAAGCAGAAATAATGTTTACGTCACTAACCTTCAGCTCGTTTTTGATTGAATAATATTTTCCGACAGATAAAGTTTGAGTTCTGTACTACACATTTTTGAAACAAAATATTATAATTGACTCCATGATTGTTTGATACCTAGTTTAGTTAACACAAGTAACGGGGAATCCTGAAAATAATTCAATCGGCCTTGGTGTTAATTTTCAAGTTTATTTAAAGAGTTAGAAATTCTATCGGTCTGTTTATTTATCGTCAAATGTATCATTATTTTCATGGAACACCTAACTGGTTAATTTCAATAAAATATTTGGTATGATTTTTAATTATATCATTCTACTTTCCATAACAATAGTATGTGGATTTAATAGACACGTGGATGGGCAGGTACTCCCCAGGTAATGCATCAAAAATTCTATCCGTAATGAGTTAAGATTCAAAATGTTGTAAGTTAATGTAGCGTGTGGTTGTGGATTGTGGATGCACACTCAGTTTGACTTTTCATGTGCCCAGGAGCTCTCAATTAATTTGAGTTCAACCCTATCCTCCGTCATCTCATTATTATTCATATTTCATGCACTTCATTTTAACATTTAAAATTTAAAGTGTTAGCGCTTGGCTTGAAATTCTTTGGTTTGGTCATAAATGTATCAAAATGAACACGATTGATTGAAATTGTGATAGAATATTATTGATGAATATGCAAACTTCAAAAAAATTATGATGTCATAGATTTTTGAGTAGTCAATTTGAGTTGGTATAAATTGATTAAAGAAGATTTGTTGTGTGACCACGGGATTGAATGTTATCAACAATTAAGTCTTGGCTCACATTCTTATTCTGTTTAGTAAAATTGCTATTGAAGATTCGACATCTTGGCAGACGCAGCGACTCCTTAAAGAAGATTTTAAGCATCACAATTTTTGATTTTTCCTTGTGGAACCTTCCCTAGGCCAAATCAAAAGTTTTCATTATTATCGTAAACAATTCGCGATGTTTGACTTTACCATACACAGTGAGTTTGACGACATAACAATCAATTCGTAAGGTACCGTTAGACTAGCCGCGAGAAATTATTGAATTGATCGTATCGTAATCGTAATATTTTGAATCACAACTGGGAAAACGTGCTTTGTTGGGCGAATTAACATGTCACTTCGGTTAAGGGTAACCTTTACCTTGTCTACACGTTTGTCCTTATAAATCTGAATTCCTGAGAAATGTAACCCGGAACGACTGGTTCAACAACACAGCGGGTGTTTCGAGATGTACCCAAACTTAGGGTGGAAACAAAGCACATTCCTTTACGATCCGTTTCCATGTACAGGGTGGTGCATATATTTTCACACCTATTCAAAACTCAACCCGGTTTTGGACAGAAAAACAAGTATGCGGCTGGCAGGTTATTTTATAACAAGAAAAGTGGTAGTTTTAACAAACTCTACAAGCGAAACTCTGAACAATACCTACGAGGATTCCGGATTATATTCCGTTCGAAAAGTGCAGTTTTAGGGTGGGTACAAAAGTCATGTACTACCTCGTAACGGTTCAAATGTTGTATGAGCATGAGACAACACACTTATTTAAATTAACTGGTGGGAATTTGATATTAGACAATAATATTATGGTCATTTCACCAAGTAAATTCCCTGTCTCGCGCAGCTCCCAATATTTAAAGTTTTATAACTGCCAGACACGCGACACGTCTGAACGTCGAAATTCGATACTCACCAGCCAGGTTAAAAACATCTGTAATTTGTATTATGAAGGAAGTGATAATGTCAAATATTTGCATGACATGCAGCATACAGAAAAACACCTAATTAAGTTTAGCAGTAGAAATTCAAAGCAAGACACTTATTTGACTCCAAGCTATGGGTACTACTTACTTAGGGGGTTAAGCATAATTGTAGAATCTAAAATTATTCTGGAATCTTCAACTTTGCGATGCCGTCAAAATGAGGGACAGTCTCCGACCTGATCATACATATACGTCCTTTCAGTTTATTAGGTCTTACTCGACTTGGAAATGAAAATAACAAGTTACATCTGAGTATCTCATCCCTTCTTTTGTTGAAAGGTTGAAATGTCAATTGGGAAAGAATATCGGACCACCCTTGGAGTTCTCGAGGGAGGTTGACAGGTATTCGGAGTTGCTGCATTGATTGCAGCCGTTTTCATTCCAATATTTCACTAATACATCTTTTCGGCAATTTCGTTTTTTCTTTCCTGGCAAACGAGCTTGGAATTTTGACTTACAAGGAAACTACTTTTTATATAACATGTACATTGTCAGAACATTCAAGAATAGATTCAGGTGTCGTACTCAGGTTTCGTCGCACATAAACTTATTTTATGATTTCTCAATATTCACACTGCATTGAGGCCTTACGTAAGAGTTTCCCGATTCTGCGAGGTGTGGGGTTGGAGTATTTTCAAAATTTCTATCTGTGAGACTTTATATGGTCTTGTTTATGCTGCTTGTTTAGTTTTGAAGAATTTTATTTAGTGGATTTTGTCTTTACGTTGAAAGCGGTTTCCTTGTAATATTCGAGACTGTTGTATATAGTTTAACCGAGTAAGTAATTCACACTGACGATACATTTCAAATACGGAATGTGCTCGGGCCCATCCGTGTGCCGTGTGGGTTAGACCCACAAACTTTAGACCCGGAACGGATTACCTAACTTTCCTTTTCTGCCGTCTTCTCATTAAAATCCATTGTTGTGGTTCAAGTAAAGAATGTTGGGTAAAAGTCACAAAGGCGTGCGTCACACATTCTCCACAAATTCCGAAGAAATATTGAGCCACCCTAATTAAAAAATGGAATCCAGGCAAGAGTGTTAGGTATTTTGCATCCAATATTTTTATGAACAAAATATTTTCAAATCCTGTCCAAATAAAATTGTTTAATCCGTTTTAATTGTAGGCAGTATTCCCGTAATTCGTTATGGTCAGGGTTCGATCCCATTTATTTTAAGGGGATTTCTCTAAAAATTTCCTTCCACTAAGATTACCTAGTGTGACGTAACGTGTGACTATGCCTTAAGGAATATGTTAATCAACGAGTGTATTTCTTATTTGGTACAATTAGGATTCACAGATATATGTGAATAGTAGTCATAATTTATCTTCATCGTCGGTATTAAAGATTTTCCCTGAGTTCATTTCACAAGTTTTAATGACTATTTCAGGATTCTGTTTTGTACTGGCATATTTTTCGTAACTCAACAGCGTTCGGAACAATATCGTTTACAGCTAAAATACCGTCAATTTAATATAGTTGCTACTCGGCTGTCTGCACGATTTCACAAGGTCTAGATTTCTAAGAACATATTTTGACTGCGCGTAATTTTGATGATTAGTTCTTAAAATAATACTCAAAAGTTTAATTGATATCACAGGTGTATGTAAACTTCAAGTAAGCCTCCGTGATATATTATTAGTAAAGAAAGCACTAATTAATTTATAATGTAAATGAGCAGATGGCAATGTTTGACACACAAATTCTAAAATAACCACAGATTAATGGACCACGCCTTAAGTTTGACATTTTAATTTTCTCTTCTAAACCGAAATACATTTCCTATTTTCATGAATATAAATTATTGCCAGTATTTATTTTAAAATGTAAATCCTATCTATAACTTCAGCAACGTAGCAGTGAAATGTATCAGTGACTTGCTAAGATTACATATAAATGTAAAGTTTGAAATAGAATCCAATTGGGTTTTAACTATTTTCTGGTTAGGTAATCTGTACGAATCGAAGTCAAATGAGGATATAGATCAATATAATATAACCAAGTCGAACTGAATTAACCAGGATTCTTGCACTTCACGTTATCAAATCTTTTAAGATACAATGGTATCTTAAACGATATTTCATATCACATATTTATGGATAACCAAGATCGGGGTGCACAAGATACTTGACAAAATTGTCACCGGAAGTGTCGAGAGTGGAGTGGAGGCAAAATGAAACTTTAGTGTGTTCAGTCCAAAAAGCTGCATCTCTGAGGCTGTTGAAGTCATTATCTTCGATTCGTGAAAATTAGGTGGTGAGGTATTATTTTAATAAAATAATAATAAACAGTGGCGACTACTGCCAAATGTGTGACACTAAGTATAATATTTTAAGAAATTCGACCCAAAAGCTAAACTCCCTTTCCTCCCTGGTTTGACCAAAAAAGTATAGAATTCCCTATATCGTTGTGTTTGGGAAGGCTGCTGGAATATTTGTCACTCGTGACTAATTCGACTTGTCCGGACAATATTTTCTTGAGGTGTGGTCTGGAACTTCGATTAGCTGCTCATAAAGGAGTCAATGTGTTCAGGGGTTCGGTCTCTCCAAATAACTTAAACATTTTAATGAATTTTTCAAGCCAGGATTTCCATGAACTTGACTGGAAAGTAGGGCCTATCCTTCCATCCCGAAATAGTCGTTCTCCAAATTTCGGTCGTACAGAATTATGTTTGTTGATACATCTCTTACCAGTGTTTTTGGTCGAATAAAATAACGGATTCAATTTCATGATACTGTGGGTCAATTAAATTAGAATTCAAATTCAATTTTTCGATAACAATTTTCTGAATTCAGAACGACGACCTGTACATAACAGCTGATATTCCTGTCAATTAACAGTGTATTTCTCAATTCAGGGTGTGTAGTTTCCTGCAGTACAGCATCTTAAAAGTTTTACTAGAGATGTAAAAAAGTTAGCGTCTTGCATCAAGAGGCGCAAGGTGTGCCCAATAAGTGTTTGCCAAGTGGTGAGGTCTCAGATGCCTATTTTAACAAAGCCAGACCAGAAAGATGTAATGCGGTTATGGCTTTAACATAAACCGAATTCCAACCGGCTTTTTGAGCTTCCGGCCTTTCTCTCTGATTTCAAATTATGCTCTCCCCCAATTCTTTTCTCAAGTTTGATCCGGAGGATTGCCAGATCGCCAAAGGCAAAAGGGAGACGATCTTGGGAAAATTAAAAGAAAACAAACGCCCTTTCTTTCCTTTCTCGACTTTAGATCTCAGAATATCCTGGAATGACAGAGATATTAAAACTCCGATTTAACGCTATTATGGTGAGATGTAATCGTAATTAATAATGATGAAATAAAAGTTAATTTTGAAAATGTTAACGCACCACCGATTATGAAACTTTTTATTTTTTCTATCTGACCATAATAGATATTAAAATAACAACACCGAAATTCTGAAAATCCATGCTAATGCGGAAACTATTCATCATGGAAATTTCACGGGTAATTGGTATGCATGGAGTTGTCATAATAAC
The DNA here is from genome assembly GCA_034694305.1 of Protaphorura glebata. Classification (NCBI taxonomy): domain Eukaryota; kingdom Metazoa; phylum Arthropoda; class Collembola; order Poduromorpha; family Onychiuridae; genus Protaphorura; species Protaphorura glebata. Next base: position 2,083 of record JAQFYE010002117.1, on the reverse strand, counting down.
GATTTTGTTTCAATTGTAAATGGCAGTGTCACTGATGGCTATTTCAACCGTAAGTGGCAGTATCACTCATGGTTCCTTCGACCATAAGTGGTAGTGTCACTCGTGGTTTTTTCGACGATATGTGGGTTCCTTCGACCATAAGTGAGTTTTCTCGACTTACATATCCGTCTTCGTATCATCACGCTTTCACAATTTATCCACCAGTAAATTCGGTTAATTTGGTACCAAACTATGTCAACTTCAATAATTTGATATTCAATTTGTTCTAAGATAATGCTTCACCCAATATGTCTTAAAACTTATAATTTTCAAATTAAATCTACAATTGAATTAAAATTAGAAAATGCCACAAATCTGATGAAAAGAAGAATTCTTACCACATTTTCCTGCAAACGAAAGATTTGGCTTGAGGGAACATGGGGAAAGTGAAAATGTTTTCAAGTCCAAGAACTCAAGCTGGATTTTCAGTCATCTTGTTTTATGAAGTTCAGAAGGTGTAAGAAGTGCGTAGAGTGCTGGGTCGAAATAGTGGAATGTTTCCCTTGGGGATTTGGTGGTTCGATGAACGTGTTACACTTAATGAAATTACGTTGCTTTCGGAATCCAATAGCTCCCTCAGGGGTTACGGGGGTGGAAAAAATATAATATCATACCAATATGATGTATTCCTTATGGAGTCATAGAAAAAGAGAAAACATATTTTGCGAAGAAAACTTTTCAGAAACTCTTGTTATCATGTGATATCTAACAATAATAGAAAAATATAACCGTTTCCCCTCCTGTCGAATTTCCAAACCAAAAATATAGCGGATCTCGCCAAAAATAATGTCTGTTTTTCTTGCCTAAACCTAGAATTTATGAGAAGAAACAGGGATGCATTGACAAGGTTTGACAGCAACGATTATTGTTAGCGCAATCGAATTACAATTATATACTCTTCAAATTTTTGATGCGCATAGGAAATTAAATGTTTTATGAAATTCAAAGTATTTTGACCTGAATTTTAATATACATGCACAGCGAAAGCTGGTTTGTTTCAAGTGGCAATGCTTTCGACGACATTCCGGCCATAACAGTTTCGACTTTTATAGTTTCGCATTACACTATTTTGTAGTAAAACCGATACCCGACAAAAACGTTTTATTTAGTGCTCGGATCGAAAATATGAATTCCTTATGCCACCGGCTCGGCGTGATGGTGATTCTAACTTGACCGCCGTAAGTTTTCAATTTAAATTTGGTTTTATGACGCTTATTTAAAATTAGATGTAGGTGAGCCAAATCATGATATAAAAGGTTGCCAGTCTATTTAGTTTGCTAAAACGAAACCGTCTAAAATTTTCTGCTAAATTTTGGAATCCGAATATACAACAGTAAGGTGGGGTGGATTTTCTTCCGTCAGACCAACTCGTGTTTGACCGATATGATGTTCTCACACTTCAGCCTTGTCGTAAAAATAATCCAAAGCAAACCGTCTTTGTGTGTTTCCTTTCCTTCGAATCACCTCCGTTCCGTGGCGAATAGACAAGAAGCGGATTAAGTCGAGAGAGAAAAGGCTTATTCGGTAAAAACTCTCACTGTTACTTCCTCATTTGCTAAAAGGTTGGTGTCTAGAATGAATGACAGGTTCTGCCTATCAAATAGACTTTCCGGCTTAAGTGGAATGGGCGAATTTGTCTAGAGACTGATTGAACTAACACTTTTTAGTTTTGGCTAAAACTCTGTCTTCAAGTTTCGAGATTGGATATTCTCAGAAAGCACCTTCAAGTAGTAATATTTTTGAAAAATGAGATAAAAATGCAAAATTTTAAATACTACGATTTTATTCTGCTCAACCGTAAGTTTTATAGCAGCTATCAATGCGAAGATTGGAGCACAAAATTTTAGAAATACCCCTGTTAAAAAACAAAATATTCATCACCACTCCACCGATTTATTTCTATTGCATTTCTTTCCGTTTTGAGAAAGATTGTATATTGCGGATTTTGTCAAGGAGTAGCACATAGATGTTAACTTAGGAAGTTTATTGTCTTGTTCGGAGGTGGGGTGTTTACTAGGATGCGTGTTTACTTTTGAGGTAAGGG
>JAQFYE010002116.1:0-19311 GCA_034694305.1 Protaphorura glebata | reverse complement strand
GATTGTTGTTGACCATAACGTTGTGTACTTTCCATCAAGTACTCATTCACGAAGCCGAGAAATTTCGGAATTCTTAATCCATATCTTCTCGAAGTCTGTCCAACATTATAATTAATGGAATATGGATGTCCAGAAATAATTTAGGTTGCAATGTCTGCATATATGACTAGACAATTCTTCATACGCCAATTCAGTTCCAAAAAAATGAATAAAAAAGCGTAAACAATAATGGTCCAAGTCTGTAAGCTTCCGGAACTCCTGGACTAGTATCAGATTTTTTATTTTTACGGAACACAAATTGGTCTCTATTCTCAAGGAATGATCTAAACCAATGCGAGTCAGTGCCATGAACCATGACAGCGAAGTCCTAAATACCTTATCTTCATTCAACCTTGAGTCGGCATAGTGCCTAATTTCCCATACCGAAAAAAAAAATTCTATAACTGACAAAACAAATATTGAGGATTGCAAGCCAATTTATTCAAGTCTTACACTGAAAAACTTTGAATGAAAAAAGTGAGAAATGTGTGGGTTTCATTGAGAATTAGAATTTTGAGTATAAAACAGCCAAGGCTTTGAGGATGTTGGTTGATTACGATGGCAGGCTAGGTTGACCCTTAACGGCCATAAACGACGCCTCCATAGTAGGGTGAAACACCAGCATAGCCGTAACTTGGGTACGCGGCGTATCCGCTTCCGTAGGTGTACAGGAGTTGATTTTGGCCCTCAAGGTCTCTTGGAGCTGGGCCGGCGGGTGGGGCTGCCATGGCGCAAGCGACGGTGGCGAGGATGGCCAAAACGATCTGAAAAGAAAATTAACATAGGATTAGACTTTTTTGAATTTTGGATTTTGAAAAAAAATTTAGTTTTAGTGTGGGAAAAAATTTCGAGCTCTGCCGTGGTTGAGATTTGTTTCAATTAGTAATGAAAAAAAGAGCTCTGGATTAAATTGAAAATGCCGCAATAGTTTCTGAAAGTTTCTCCAGTCTCGAAAAGCATTAAAGATTTTCGAAAAATTATGAATTCAAAATTTTCGAAAAATCAAACTAACCAAGTATTTGTTCATGATGAAGGTTTGAGTTTGTCGTGAGACTTGAGGATTTGTCTTGAGTAATTTGATGCTGAGAAAGAGCTGACTATGTCATTCCGTGGCAATCTCTGGAGATTTTATACTCATTTTCATGGTCCAATTTTTTCTCTAATTGGCATACGCTTCTTCATTCACGTGCACACCCAATGTTATTAAAATTGCAAAAAATTGGGTAAGAAATAGTCAGTCAAATGCACGCTTACGCGTGTACGTGTGACTAAATGGTATTGTTAATTCTTAGCAGATCGAAGGGAAAAAAATTATATTTTAATCCACATATTCTGGCTTGACAGTGATTTGATTACATAATGCTTACATCTATTGATATTCTCACTCTATTGTTTATTTTGAGTTCCGGGTCTGAAGTCTGGAAAATAAATGATGTTCAAGAACAATGGAATCACCGGGTAAAAAATTCTCAATTCTTTTCACTTGTCCAACTTAAGAGATCATACTCACAAGGTAATCTCTCCAAGAGTCATGAATCCTGCAGTGTTATTATTTTTTTGTGCTTTCAGCAATGTAACAGCTTCAACATACTGTTGGAAGTTACACCCTATGTTTTTTTTAAATATTTCTTTCTTTATTTTTTTATTTACACAATTTAATACATTTCTAGTCACGTTATATTTTTTATAGTTCATGCATACGTACGGTAAGAAAGTAGTAATTTTTGATCAAACTCGAGAACTTTGTACCAAGTCTTACGGCGGTATGTCGCCTAAAATACTAAAAAGGAATACTTTTAATTGTGTTTATTTCCCAAGGATAGGTTTCAACATGTATTGGGTTAGTAAGACAATCGGACAGCCATTCAGGATGTCTTGATTGCATTTCCAACACAATATTACCGAAGAAATAGTTTAAGACATGAGTAACGCTTCCTTCCTTACACCGTATGTACGAATCGGTTTGTTATCTTAGTTGTCTGAGGTGTACAAATTGTTTCTGAAACGTTTTTGCCTGTACGAATCACAAAAATTAAATGGCATGCAGTTTTGAACCAACCAACCAACTACTGACGTTGTAAACTGTATGTAGTTCTTAGTTGATTATAAATGGCATCGAACAGAACAAATTTTTCAGGGTTTAACTTTATTGTACAATTAAATTGAGAATTTCTTCTTGTTTTAATAGGTAACACACAACTAAGCCAAATAATCCCACATTTGCTGATTCAATTAAAGTAGATTTTTTAAATTTATTTCAATCACGGCAATTTGACTACAATTAATAGAACATAATTATTTTTCTGCTATAACCACGACTGCATATCCGACCGGGCGTTTTATATGTAAAATAAATTAACCAGTAAGGAACCGCATTCATCTGTAATACTAGGTTGATAAAGAATTTTCAGGATGTGTCCATTAGAATAGAATGCCCTACATGAAAATATAAAGCTCCGACTGTACAATGTACAATTCTAACTCGTGCTACTCAAGCATCCTGGGGAGAATACGCCTGACAGTAAATAAATGAAATACAAAAACAGAATTTTCCATGAAATGTTTACATTCGCAGTAAAATAGATGTAGTGACACTTGGCTTTGATCTGCAGTAAGGACTTTCGGTTTTTAAGTTCAATAACGTAATATTGTCTGAGGAAACACTCTAGTCTGTGAGTATTGTAAAAAGACAGTCTATATCTTGGCTCACATTTCATTATCAACACTTACGCATGGTCTACGTAAACCATTTTTACATCATAGGACGTTAACTTTCAAAAAATTAATAATTTGTATTAAATAAAAAGTATATAAAATAATTTGTGAATATACAATCGAAATACCTAGGAAAAATCTGAACAACTTTGCCCATAAAATTGGTCGATTCTTCAGGGAATTTTCTCAATATTTAATATAAAAGATAAAACTGGGTAAAGATAGAGATACGGTGACGGTATTTGATTTGTATTTGATCAGATTTTGCGGTGACACAGTGACTGCGCTATAACGAACTCCTAGAAATTAATTGTTCAAATTTGAGCCATTTCAAGAAAAATCCTTGCAATGTTGTGTAATACCTGAAAAGAGATAGTATTTTTGGCATGTCTTTGCTTTATGGTGCCCTATCGCTGAAATTCTACGTAAGGCTGGTTGCTTATTAAACAGTAACATATTATTAGTGTATCGATTTTAAAGCAATCGGCGATGATAAGAACTTCACACGAGCTTGCCAACGACGATTTATTATTATTATTACTTTGTTGCTGGATAAACAAACAGTAGATTACATAACACAACCAAAATAGTTTATAAATCTTCTCTCGATTACTAAATGGCAGTGGCCAACAAAGAATTAAGGCACTGTTGATGTAATTACGACACCCAATTTAATAAAATTGTCCTTGAATTGTGAAACAAAATATTGTTTTTTTGGTCTTTGCAAAATTAAGGCTTTCAGAAACCTTTAATTCATTGAATGCGTTCCTTTCATAGGGGTTGAGTATATTTTGCTAAACTGGACAAAAACCCCTTGCAATAATTTTAATCCACAGAAACAATTGACACAGTGAAAAAAAATTTCGGCCGACAAAAACTCGAGACAAACACTCAAGGTTGCTCTTGATTGGTGGTTTAAAATATAAATAATACAGGCATACAGTTTGTCCGTGTATGATATGTCTTCGTATTAGAGCTCCTGTTCGGGAATATCGTGAATATTCTCTCAAAAATTGTTGATTACGTTCAAATTATTTTGACATTTTGTATGTCATTATAATTTATATTCACATGTATATTCTCCAGGAAAATAAATTAAGGTACGCATTAAAATGTGTGTAGCGCGAGTTCGAGAAATAATTGATCAGTCGGAGCTCTTATTTTCGTCCCAATTTACTTATATCCTAGTTCAACATCAACCAGAGAATTACAGAAAAACACGGTTCCTTATTCCTAGATTCCTAGTTATTTATTGACGTCAATGAGGTTTATGCTCCACAGCGGGGGGTGGGAGCCTGATATTTTTGTGGTTTCAGCGAAATCTGACAGGAATGAGTATGTTAGTCACTGTGTAGCGATATACCGTAATTCCATCCATTTTTATCTCCTTGACTTGATTCTTGAGTAACAGACGTCGGAAAGTTCCATAATTGTAAAATCCACTTCGAATTCCAATTTCTTCGACATTTGAAATTTTTTGAAAATGTGCCATTTTTTTCATGGAGTGTGTTTCCGAAGTAGGAATGCCAAATCTAAAATTTTTAGTACGCTCGAGTAAGAGGCAAGAGCAATTGAAAGGTGTACAAATAAAATGTGAAACGCCCTTGTAATCTAAGGAAGCTCTGGCTATTACTGACAATGATACATTATAATTATACATATTGGAAATGAACTTTGTGTATCGATTTTCATATTTTATTACAAAAGTTTTAAAAAAACGTCAGAACCGTATTATATGTTCTCACGATGCGATGAGAGTTTGTTCAAAGCGTTTCACGTCGTATCCTGGGACGGGAAATAATTTTAAAACGTCAGGAAACGTGAATCCATATGATGATATCATTCTGGTGATATTATTACTGCGGTAGAATCAGAGTCATGAGATTTTTTTATTTTAGTATTCACGTATTACTTCAGCTTACAAATTGTGAATAAATGATTTTTGTGAATCAAGCCACAGGTAACGTTTGCCTTTTTCAAAAGTTCGGTGAATGTAAAACGCGTCGGTTGCCGTTGCATAAACATTTTATATAAACTATATTTCTTACGTAAAAAATCTGAACAGGAAACAGTCTAACATATTACCAGAACCTCAAAACCACACTCTATTGAAAAGCAGAGATAAAGGAAAAGATAAGTTCTACATTGGAGAAAGTGAGAAAATGTCACAATTGTGACCAGAATTGGATATTTCTGGTAATCGAATGGTTATATCGGGATAACTGATTGGTTTGTCAATCCATGAAGTGTTATCAACTTCGACAAAACTAGTTTAAAACCAAATGTGATTGTGCTGCGCTGCTACAACGCATAAAACGAAGTTCATGTAAGAGTCATCTTAGCATCGGTGAATTCTTAAAAAGTTATTTTGGTGGTTATTTTAGTCGATAAATCGTTCAATCGTCTTTTCATATCGACTTTTACTGTAGGTTTACCTCCGCTGACTAAACTCTTATTTACGAATAGTAAAACTCTACAATTACTAACGTGTGGATGACTTTGAAACTAGTAATTTCGAAACGAGTGAACTGAATCAGAAATCACAATAGAGAGAATTGAAGGTTAATTCTCACAAATTTATTAGGTGAAGTCTTTGTGTTAAATTAGATGTTATTGCTGGTAAGTTCATCTTAAAGAACAGTAAACGTAATTGTGTGACACAATAAATAATCGTGGGTTTCGAATTTTGTATTCGGATATTTCATGTAAAATTTTTATAACTGACTTATACTTCCAATCTCCAAAGAATTTTGCAGTCAGATAATTCATCTTGCACAAAAACAGAACAACATGCCAGCTGGCGCTAATTGCCAACCCAAGAAATCAACTAAACCAATTCAACACTTGAAATCTGAATCATATGCTAGATTTTTATTTCAGAATTAATATTAGAATTCTTTGGAACACAGCCTAGGCCTAAAGGCGTAATACCATTGAAATAATTCATGAACGTATAATAATACTTGTTAGCAACATTCCAAAATTGAAATAATTGTTTTTTAGTAAAATAAGAATAATTCAAAATCACCGAATTTCTGACAATCCTTAAGCCATCTCAAAATACAAGGACTGTTGTTGAATTTGTTCGGATTTGCACTACACTGATGAGCCAAAGCTGAGAAGAGCACAAAATCGGCGATAGAAACTTCATCCAAAAGAAAGGGTCCATACCGTCGAAGGCTGGTCAATTGACGCTCCACCAGTGCTATATTTAATGGATCAGGCTCCGACGCTAATTCTAACAATCCGTCAACTTTTACTAAAGTCCCCCAATCCAAGGTATCGTAATTGAGTGTTGAGTTGCTTGGGAGGAGTCGTGACAGAAATCGGACGATATTAGCTTCTCCTCGGATTGGTACTTGGGTAAATGGATCAACCATGAGTTCAATATCGTGATCCACTAAAAATTAACAAAACAAACACAAATTCAATCAAGGGTGAAGATAAAATAAAGTACTTTGGTAAACGCAAGGGATTATACTCCGGACTTGTCGTCCAACCTGAGTTGTGCGATGACAGAATTCATATTCTGAGTTAAATGATGAATCATTTTATATTTCTACTAGGGATAAAGCCCCGAACCATGATATGCATGTTAGGAATTCACTTGCATAATCTCACAAAAATTATTCGTAAAGTTACTAGTAAATGTATAAGTGGAAAGTTCGACATATTCTATTTATTTTCGGGAGATAACAGCTAAGATGCTAGATACGTATCTTAAAAATAATTCCAGAATACTTGAAAGCCTGGACTTTGAGGTTGAAATAATTTCAAAAGAGATCACATAAAATTCAAGGCACATAAAATATAAAATCATGAATATTAATGGAAACTACAATTACAATTTAAGATCAAAATTAGTGAGTCGAACTCGTTAAGCGACTGATGACTTGATAAACTTTAGAAAGTTTAATCAAAACACGAAATCGAGATTAAGGGAATCGGTACTGAGCTGAGAACAACGAATTTAGTTGCATGCAACTAAGCATTTGATTCCGTTAAATGTTCTAGTAATGGATAATAATGTTCCTGATGACTTCGGTTATAAAATGCTTTGACAGCAAGTATTGGTAATTGTCCCAATTTCTTTGACTGGTAAAAATTGAAATCAACCGGTACAGTTAACGTGAGGTGAGACAGTCACCTGAAATATTGCAGTAAGCGGCGATCCGAAGTCGAGGCACAAAATTAAGGAAAAACAAAAAAAAAATTATAAAAAAAAGTTGCATCTTAGAGGTAATTTTCTCCCGGGTGCGAAAGTAATAAAAAAAAGCCTGTACCAATAAGTAGATATTAAAATATGCTTGAATTATTGGTTTTAAACAACCTGAGGACTACCAGGCGCCAGGGCAAGTTATTTCAGCATGAATTAGTCTGTTTCTTTTAACTTGTCTTTTCTTTGCTAGTAACTTTTACCTGTTAATTGCTTACTGTTTTTCCATAAGAGTTTGATACTGATTTTCTCATTCACGTCCGCAGGAATTTCCCCCTCTAATACATCAAAAATCTTGAGATAATTTTCAGGTGCTTCAGTCATTGATGAGTGAATATGAGCTTGAAATCTTATGGGTCCGTGAGTTTCAGATAGTGCTTTATGTAGAAATAAAAGTGAGTATGGTGGTTTCTTCGGGTCTGCACTCACAACAATATCCTGTAACAGAAAATACATGTAAACACGATTGCCATTAAAATGTTACAACTAATTCTAAGGAACAGTTTTTACAGGTTAAACTCAAAAAGAAGTCTAAAGTGCCTTAACCACGACTTTGAAGGCTTTGTCAGCAGATAAAATTATTTGTTAAAATAAATTCTTGAATTTTCATTTCGTTACGTTATTGCTTTCATGGATCTTTCGTAGAGCATGCCTGAACGGCACAGGTAGAAATTTGAAAAGTGCCAACATTTTATCATTTACCAACAAATCGGTCAAAATTGAGTTCAGGGTACTCGACGGAGTTCTCGTTTAATTTAGAGTTGGTCTGGTTCTTGGTATACATAGGAAAAGCGGTTCCCTTGAATATTTAAAACTAACCATTCGCTCATTGTCTTCTTCCGATGAATCTCTTCGGGCAGAATTATTTTGTGCAGCTTCACTCACATATTTACTGTGAATGGACTGAATCATGTTTTTAAGATTGGCCAATTTGTCCAGCATGACTTGTTGACGTGCTTCAATCTCTTCCACTCTGGCCTCGGGAATATTTTGAAAATTACATGATGTCGTCCTTGGGTTTTGCAGCCGAAACTTCCCATTATCATCCACTGCAGGTCTGGTGAAGAAAATAAAAATCCACAATCAGTATTTTTAACACCAATCTCCAATGTCACTTTATTTAAAAAAAAGTAGTACACAAATTACGGGCGAATATTGAGACCAGAAGGAGTGAGGCCAGTTTCATGTGTTTATTCATAAATCTCTGGTACAACTGTTGAATTAAAAATTAAACCAATGTCTATAACTCTAGCAGTTTCCTAATATGGCAGTACAAAATAAATTCTAGGCTGCAGTCTGTAATCACAATTTACAGATTTAAAATTTTGCAAATTTTTACTGCAATCTTGACTGAGGTTTATGATCGTTTTCATTTACTTAGACCGCGCCTATTACATTTTCCCTTTGCTTGAATTTAATTAATTCGTTGTAAGTATATAAAATCACCATTTATTTATTAAAAGATAATCGCTGTAACGATATTCTTACGACTCAGCATACGTTCCAAAGAAACATTAATACCGCGTTAGAGTTTATTCTTGCACTACTTCTGAATTTATAATTTCTTCAATGAAAATAAAAATTTAAACCACTCAAATCGTTGAAAAAAGAAACGGACAAAAATAATTAAAACTAAACAAATCATATGGACTTCATTTAAAGTTTAAGTACATTACTGCTTTGATTTAACCAAATCGAAGTGTTTAACAGTAAAAGTTTAAACGTGTCTTATGCTGCTCATTTCCACCAATCCAAATCAAATTATTTAAAGAAATCTTTATTTATTTACTTTTGGTTACGATCGAAATGGACCGACTAATACCCAATACTTTACGTATATTCTGCTCATTCATTGCAGAGCCGAATCTCTTGGAACTGAAATAGCAACGCATTTGAAATATCGCTCTCGGTCAATCACTTACTTATTAAAAAAAAATTAATCTGTGAACTAATGAAAACTTGAGTCTTGCCTGAACTAACCGAATACTGAACTATGAAAATAATAGAGTTATTTCAAAGCAAATACTATGTTTTCAAAAGTTACACAACAAGAAAACTCGATTTAACGAAAACAAAAATCTATTAGTGACTTCTCTGAACCTATTTAATTTTAAATCAAGACGTTTTATTTTATTTACACAAATAAAAAGTGTTACGAAAACTGTTACATAAAAAAGGATAAACTCCTAAAACAAAATTCAAATCGAAAAGTGAATTAGCATGCCTGGATTGAATTAAGTCATCGTTTGATTTAAAGAAAGGCTTGTCGTTTCTGAAAACTGTCACGCATAATAAATACACGTTTGACATTTTTGGCGAAAATAAAAATAGAACGAAAACTCGCTTGTGACCGAATTTAATTAAATCGAGGTATAAAAACTGTTAAACTATTGTTCATCGCATAATAGGAATCAGAAAACGTTAGTTTAAAAACTGTCAGTCACGTAAAAACAAATGTGATTTAACACAAAAGAAAAACGAAAATTGGAACACCTGAATTTTTTTTGATTAAATCTTCAGTATTAGAATCACATGAAAAAAATTAGATATTCGAATAAGTATAGTCCAACCCAAAATTTAATTAAAATTCTCTTGACTTATCTGAATTTGTTGCTTAAAAAACATTTATTTTAAAAAATACATTGAACAACTGTTTAGATTTGAATTTGAAACAATTGAACACCCAAAGAAAACCTGCAATTTTTTTTTAACTTTTTTGTTAAATTAAAAAACTCTGGACATATTATTTTTTTTGTATCTACTTACTGATCAGTAGTTCCATTAATGAGTGGAGTTGGAACCACTGGTTTCATTTTGTACATCCGAGTTGGAATTTCCGGGAATGGTTCCGGAAGTTCAAATTGTGGACGAACATAATACATTTCCCCAGATGTTGTGGATTTCTTGCTACTTCCACTCCTTCCGTCTTTCCGACTCATTTTGTTCACTAATTAACTTCCAAAACTAATTAATTAAGTCCGTCCAGATGGTCCAGTCAATAAGTAGGTCAATTTTGCGAGCAGTGCGGAAAAGGAACTGAAAAATAAGCTGTGATAATTCACGTCAGCACGGCGAGAAACTGACACACGACACCGACACTCAAATGGGTTCAAAATTTGACCGCCCTCGTCTCAAATTACGCACTCAATGACCAGTGCACACAGTGGTTCATAAGTCAGTGACCAGTGAGCAAGAAAATTAAGATATACATTTTGACAGTCAGATATCTGTCGTGGTACTGATGACTGTCATTCATTTTCATTAATTTTGGTGAAATACCAGATTAATTACGTCATCCCCGTCGTGTGTTATATGAAAGGGTGACGCAATAATTAGTCAGTTTTCAAATTCCGACAGGCCTTACCAGATTTGGGCAAAGCCTGAGCCACCAAACGCTAATTAGTGCCAAAACGGAATTGTGAAAAATGAATAAAAATTCTAACATTGTGGATTCTTGTAGCGCATAATTTTTTAAGTTTAAGAAAAAGCGAGACACTGCGGAGACGAAAACACCTGGATTAGTGAAATTTTTATATTAATTAATTCTTGGATGCGATTAAACTGACCTCAAGTCTCACGTCTACTCAGCCATACCTCTTTAATATTTTTGACGATAATGAAGTATACCATTTACCTTTCTATTATTTTGTTTGGATAGACATGCAGGCTTTGAACCTCGGGCCCAAAAGTGTTGCTAAATGGTAAGGTCCTTGTTTTATCATGCTTGGTTAGCAAATACTAGTGAATTAAAATTTCATTCATTGACACAAAAATGCTGAGTTTGCTAAAAATATTGCAATCATTAATTACTTTCTGTTAAATAATACGTAATAAATGTTCTTCCGCTGATGATTAAAATACTGCGTCTTACAATTACATACAATGTATGGGCAACCAGAACCAGGGCATTCATTTAAACAGTTGGCAAAGTTCTGTTGTAATATTTATTCTGTTTCGTACATTCCAGGATTTAATTTCTTGACTGCAACTGCATTATATTTTTGCAGTCTATAATTTGATGCATTAGTCCGATTAATTTATTGATGACCTCAGAAAATCGACGTTGCAGTCTACATGCCTCGCAAAGATAAATAATATGTAATATATGCGACCTGTGAGCATATAAATTGAACTCCATTTAAGTGCACCGCATTTCACCGACTTTTCCATAAAGAATACCTGTTTACGATTTCCACTCAACTCTACACCTAAAAAATCGTCTTCCGTAATATTGTCCAACATCACATAATTTGCCTGACTGTTCGCTAAAATAAAGTTTGAATTCTCCACTATTTAATCTTTAATCCACACTTGTTTTCCTGAAATACTTTGCACTAAATTCAGAGTAATCTCCATGTAAATCCAGAGTAACTAATCGAGTCGAAATTACGATTCCGCAATAAATATGTAAATACTAGGAAGGTGACCGTTATTGTCATTTCCTCATAATGATTTCTCTCCAGCTGAAATCATATTAGCCTTTGGAGGAATGATGAATAATTTCATGAGTAAAATTTAAAGTACCACCAGTATTATGTATGAAGACACAGACTTTAAGAAATTATAATGACTGTCCTTTTACAGTTGAATTGTATGATATGCTGGACGGACAAGTTTAGCTTCTCCGAAATAAACTTTGGTTAATTCCGTTCGGTCAATCCGTTAAATGAACAATCATTGATTATTAATTATTAGTTGATGAGAAAAATCGCTTATTCTTGCAACTTCAACAAATGGCGAATCTTAGTAAAACTTGACTAGTGCACACGAATTTACTGGGTCACATTTACAAAACCCAGTCCAATATTGTTCATATTTTGTTCTTAGGTGATTGAAAGACCAACAAAGCAGTTTACTCAAATATTTTAACAAGGTAATATTACTTGCTACAAGTAGCGAAGTTGAATTTAATTTATTCAGGGCAATAAGTGCAAAACAACACAGAATTTACGGAACACTTTTCAAAGACAGGATAAAAAATTTTAAGTTTATTTTCTTAAAATTAAGTACCATGAAGTACCATAAGTTAAAGACAAAATGTCACTTCATTACTCGTTCTGTTAAAATTAATTTATGAGGTTTCGGAAACAAAACCGTGCTAACTCGAGGTTCTAACGAAGGAGTCTCGCCCTCCACGGTAGAAACATTGAATTTTTGAAATAATGTCGCCATGAACAAAAATAATTCTGCACGTGCTAATCCTTCTCCTAAGCACACGCGTTTCCCAAAGGAGAAAGCAAGAAAGGCATCATGACGAAGTATCGTCTTTCCATCATCCGATAAAAATCTTTCTGGTCTGAACTTATAAGGGTCACCCCAAAATTCTTCATCGAAATGGCAACTGTATAAATTGGTGATGATCATGGTGTCTTTCGGAATGTGATAGTCACCCAATTTGGTGTCACTCAACGTGTTATGAAATAGTCCCATTGGTGCCAATGATGAGAACCTCAATACTTCCATGGTCACTGCCTCCATATAAGGCATATTTAATTTGTCATCCAGGCAAGGCCTTCGAGAATTCCCAATCACATTGTCAATTTCGTCGTGTAATTTATCTTGGACTTGTTGGTGAACGGCTAGGTAAAGAAATGCCCAACATAATGTTGTCGTCGTGGTTTCTGCTCCAGCGGAAAATAGATCCAGACACACTATCAGCAACACTTTCTCTGTAGAATAGAATTGGCTTAATTAATTTGAGTGCGTGATCACTATCCGATAATCTGTTATCGTACGACTCCCAAATTCCGAGATAGATCGAATCCCTCCTATAGAAGTAAGAGTAAACTTTTTACCTCCGAGATCCTTGTAGAAACTAGAATTCGGGTCCGTACAATTTTTAATCTCCTCAATGTACGCATCAATCAAGTCTCGATTTTGGCCGGAGACGTGTGATTCCTCATGCTGTTTAATCGGAATTCCCATGAAGTCTAGCATTGTCTGTAAATCCTTCATCATCAACTCTTGCCCAGAGAGTGTGCGAAAATATTTGGCGAACCAAGGCATAAACATGGCAAGGGCTGTTAGGCCATTAATTTCTTCCAGATGACTATACAGGAAAATGCAAAATATTATTACGTATATAAAAAATTCAGTGGATTAGTTAATTTTTGGATTAAATTAATTCTATATACTTGTCGAAGCGAGTGAGAACATCATGTAATTTTGGATCATCATGTTTAAAACGTTCTCCGGCGATAAGAGCCCAAAGTGAATTCAGTACAGCTGGGCTAAACCTCTCCCTTAATGTAATCGGTTTTCCGACTTCTTGAATTAATTCTTCCACGACATCGCTCACCTCTTCCTGGATAATTACTTCCATGGACTTTTTCCCAAAACCAAAATCTTTGAGGTGCCGGAGTATAAATCGCCTTTGGTCTGTCCATTCCTTCCCGTCAGAGAAAAGAATACCTTGTGCGCAAATTTCAATTTAATTAAAAACAAGATTGCTGTTAATTAAGGAATATATATTTCAAGATGGACTAATTTGTTCAAGTCAGCCAAATATTTTGAACCACTTCCTTATTCATTTGCACGCGACACTCCGAATATGATTTATTTTATAAGGAACGAAGTGTAGTATTAAAATTCTAGATAAATCCGAAGTGAAATGTTGTGTACATAGTTGTCATCAGTTTACTGGTGTAATTAATGATACAAAATGTGTATGCAAGTCTTCTCGAAATTTCAACGTCAAGATTTTGACGTTCGTCTATAATTTTCCTTACCGTGTCTTTTTCCTCCGCTCCTTTCCGTGAACATTGGAATTTCTGGTCTTCCAGAAAACGCATAATTATTCAAAGCTTCTTTAATCAATTTGTAGTCGCTGATTGCCACGGTTCTAAAAAGCAAACACAGCTTCAAATAAATCCATTCATTTTGTGTCGTAAAAAGAATTATTATTATCCTTCTCACGGGAAACTCCCAAAATTGACCGAGATCACAGGCCCATATTTTCCCTTCCATTCCATAAAGGTTTTATAAGGTTCTGTTCCCAGCTGCAATAAATTCCCGAGAAGTGGAATTCCACGTGGTCCTATATGTCACATAGTTGTCAGATTCTTATATTAGAGAACAAAGTAAATTTTAAATCTTAAACCCAAACCTCTCGGTCGTTTTCCAAATTCTGGATTCCTTTTCGTCAATTTTAAATAACCAAAAATTGTTAAAATTAAGATGAACACTGAAAGTAGTATTAATTCTGACATTGTAACAACCCTTAAAGTGTGTGTCCGCAATTCATTTAATTGAACAATTGCAATGTATCTGAGATGGACTCACTTAACTAACTCACAATTAGAATTTAAACTGGACGCAGAAGAGTTGACGCGAGAAGCTTTATTTTGCTTGACAGAATCACACGTGTATGTACGTATTACGAAACGGAATAAATTTTAGCCGATCTATCCTGGCTAAACTGCAGTAAAAAAAAGTGTATTGAACTTTTTCATGTTAAGTCACGACTTCTCACCTTGAATTCATTATGTAAACATTTTCAAGGGGATTCCAGATAGCATAGCATGACCCACGGCTATTATAAATAAAATAAGGACTGTATAATGTAAAACAAGGACATATTTTAGTACACAAGCACTCGTACTAAGATAGGGTAGTACGGCCTGGTACAATACCATTACTTCACAAAACAGCATTAGCTGTTTTTAAAAAACTGATATCACAAACATATTTGGTAGAAAATTAAAATGTAGAATGTTTACAAACATCTGGCCATTTAGTACAAGCCACGCCATGGTACGGAGAATTTATTTTTTGGACAAATGGTGAAGTGCCCACGAGAAATGGGAAAAAGTCTTGAATCCTTTAGATCCCTGTATTAGAAGATTCCTAATTAAATTCATCCCTTGAAAAGGTATATCTCGCAATTTTTGACACACAGATTTATCAGTAAACGAGGGACTGGATAATAACCACCTTGTGTAAAAGTATTTGCCTATTTGTAAGTAAATAACATTCTGCTGAGGAAGGGGTTATCCAGAAAAACTAAGATATGCATTAAGTAGTGTATTCAATTCAAAATGTCTGTCGTTATTCCGAATGTGAATCAATCGAGATGCGGGGGCTAGATGTTTTTGGAATGATATCAATAATTCATACTCGATCAAAATCTAATCATTTTGCTTTGCATTCGCGCATGGGTTCGCACCAAATATTACTTCTAATTCTCATTTAAAAGCTGAATGTATATCTTACTCATTTCTGGTTGTCCCCGGATTGCGCTTCAGGACAGGAACGAGAAATGAATCACCCACTACAGTTATATTTACTGAGATTTGAAGTTACACGTTGATGGAAATCGATATCTTCTGAATAAAATGAATATAATTTTACCAATTCACATTTTCGCTACGTAAAACCAGCAACAAGTGACGTGGTTAGGGTTCATATTTAAATTTGCTTTGCAAAATCTAATTGAAATTCGGATTACGGAAGAGATGAATCTTCAGGTTTTTAATATTTGATGAATTTATTGCTACATTGTCCACTGATATTTAACATATTGGGTCCATTGGGCTTTGCTGGAATCTTAAAGGTCTGAATCTCACTTTTGTGTGTATATTATACGCATAGAAATACATATATAAATAATCCGACTATGATGTTCATTTGTCCAATAATATTTTCAAAAAATAATTCTAAAAGCTGACATACGAACGCGTTATTAAATCGCTTCAATCAACAACACCTTTTGTTTCGTGTACATATGGTATCGAATTATCGAACCATCAAACGACCACGAATTTGTTAAGTATATTATTATACGAAGACGAATGACATGCACATGAATCCAACTTTAAATTATAAGATAAAATCTTCCATTCACTCTAATTCGTTCATTAATCATTCTTTGGGAGTTTGTCATGGCTCACCGGTCTCAACGCATCAGGTCCGGGGTTCAATTCATGGTCGGCCCACTTTGCAATTCCTTGCATGGCTGGGTGTTCACATGGTAGTTAATTCTCGGAAATAATTAGTCGACGGGACCTCTAGAATAGGCTTACGAACCAAGAATTCGCTAAACTGATAAAGCAAGAATTTGAACTGAGGTTTAAATGACTATACAATA
The DNA here is from genome assembly GCA_034694305.1 of Protaphorura glebata. NCBI lineage: Eukaryota > Metazoa > Arthropoda > Collembola > Poduromorpha > Onychiuridae > Protaphorura > Protaphorura glebata. The sequence goes on along the minus strand of JAQFYE010002116.1, from coordinate 3,256 downwards.
ACTTTAATACGAATCAAACTTTCCTTTAAATGATTCATTTAAGCTACACCAATTCGTATGAGATATCTAAAAATACTTAAAAAATATACTATCCGAACTATCTGAATTAATCAGGGACTTAATTCCCGTCGAGATAACTAGTACATGAGTTATCAACTCATCTCTAAAAGTCCGGGTTTCTCCGGTAATGCTCTCTCGTGAACTAATGGAACCAACCTAAAAACCCGGACTACTCATGTCAATCACCGCGTAGTCTTTACCGGAGCTCCGAGAGTTGAACAGAGAATTTATCCTCGTGCTTGCTTTGTCGGATAATAAAGTTGTACGGGACATGTTCCTAGTTCCTGGCTGTGAAATTGTGCTTTGAATTTATAAACAACAATTAGCCGGTGTCTGACACTAGAGTTTTGGTAAGATTTACTGAATTTTTGTTCAATTCATTAATAGAACGGATTTTCTATTATCATTTTTAAAACTGGATATGGTTCGATTTTTGCATGACTGGGTGAAACGTATTCAATAGTAAGCAATTGTCTCTGAAAGATGAAACTAAGGATTCCATCGTAAAGTAATTTGAGAGAAAATGCCTGTCAGGCCAGGGCAGTAAAAGTCACACTGCAATTTTAACACTCGTGTTAGTAACTTGGATTTTTGTTATTAATTTTGAGTACAGTGACCGCTTTGACACCTCAAATGAGACTTAACATTTTATAAAGGGTTAATGTTTTGTAGTTTTTCGTTTGGGTTTCATAAAAGTTTGTATAACTCCTGGAAAACTTTTCATTCTGAAATAAGGTGAAGGTTCGAATTCAACAGAAATGATTAAAAGAGTTTAGCGAAGAGTGTAATAAGACAGGCAGGTTGTTTCTACTAAAGCTGGCCTTACGTATTACACTCCAAGTCTACATTCAAATGCAAACAAGCGGAACGTGTTTTGCATCAAAATAACATAAAGTTTGAACCGAATTATTTTTACCTGACTATTTTTCCTTGAATCAAATTAAATATCGTGTCAACCTTCTGTAACAAAAAGGTTGACTTTCCTACGTATGCTATTTATTAAGATAAAGTTTTACTTGGAGACAGATCTACAAACTTTAATAGATTGAGAATAGAACAAAGCCTAAAGTGAGCAGAGTAATGACACCTTTAGATCAGTAAATATAATGGATGATACTATAAAAATTCAAATCGGCCTACAATCTTCATAAATAACCAATTTGATGTATCATCGCTAAGCGTATGTTCTTTTCCTTCCAACGCACCGTAATTAACATTTTCGGAGCCAAAGTTTCGGGTACTTGTAGTCCTTCCAAAATTTAAGGTGTCAATTTATCACTTAAGTGACCTGTACAATTGAACTGGTAAACCGTGAAGGTTTCGAAATACAAGCCCTCAGTAATTCAGCTTCACCGAATCAGAGTATACGATTATCAAATTCCACTTTCAAATTCAGTTCATTCCAATATCTCAGTAAGCAGAAAAACGGCACAAATTTTTCTGAATATCTACCAATACATAGATCTCATAAAAATATAATTTTGATACAGTTAAACGTGATTCCAGAATTCCTGGCTGAGACAACCAGACCTTGGGTCATATTCGCTACGCTGTATCCCAACTAAAAAGTGTTGATCAATACCACAACACGAAGTTCAATCAAGAATTATAGCCGAATAATCATTTATTCATTTACAAGTGAATATAGTCTTAAGCGTGGCCGTTCTCGCAGTTGCACTTGAGAAGAAAAGTTGACAATTTGTAAACCTTAAAAGTACATTTGCAATCGCATGTTTCTCGGAAAGAAGAGTACAAGCCGAAGTAGAAGTTAGCATGAACTAAATAGAGCTAGAGGACTCAAACTAATAAATATTCAGGTTTTAAATTGAATTTTCATTTCGTCGAACATCCTGAGCACTCATTCTATTGCGTGCTTTGAGCACTCAGGAACTTCGAACCACTAAAGATCGCCTGCAAAGTCAATGCTAGATAAATGATTGAATCAAATTAAGTGAAGTTTTCGTATTCACACGTAGTCCACCGAATAAAATTTTACTTGCAGAGCAATGCCTGCATGTCAATTTCCCCGTTACAATTATTTTATTACTGACTCAATTGTACCGGTGAGTCAGTACAACCTTGGCCATACAAAGATAGTAAAGCCTTGTATCTTTTGTATGAAAAGGTATAACATTACGCTGTATAGGGCGGTTCAGAAAAATGTCCGTCCATAATTGCTGAAAGAAAGTAAGATGTAGTACATTTTATAGATATCGTGTAAGATCTAACTTGCAATTGGAGTCATAATTGAGACTAGGACATAAAGCGCTGGAATTTTAGTACAAGTTTTAAGACCCTGTGTTTACTTGTCCTCCTCCTTCGTATTTTGTGCACCTTCCACCTTGACCTTGAACTCTGACCTGGTCAGTAGCTCTACATCTTTCCAATTAAATTCACTACGAATTGTTCATCTCACTTTTTTCTAACAGTCTAAGGCTTTGGACACAGACAAGGGAGGAAATGGATACGGGCCACCCTGTAAATACATATAGCTCGTTAGAGTCCCATCCTCAAGCAAATGATCCACATATTTAAAATGTATACCTCATTATTTTCTGAACTTGCCGAGGTTGTTAGTTTGGTTCGAGCAACCGTTTACATCGCCATTCATATGATAAAACGAATCAAAAATTAATTATTTGGGCTAAAGCATGAAATGGTAGTTATCTAAGGGTTACTAGCGGTGGTCGTTCCTTTTTCCGAGTCAATTTCGCCGATTACAAATAATATACACAGAGGAACAATTAGTCTAATTAAATAATATCGATCTGCCTTTTTCTGCCCACTACGCTCTTCTTCCTTTTGGTGTTGAATTGCGAATGCGGAATATCAAATTACGACGTAACACGAACGTTAGGAATCTTTTGAAGTCCAAAGTGTACGTATAAGTGACGTATTGGATCAAATTAGACAGCAGTAAGCAATAAATAATTCCTATCCAACAAATAGCGTAGCGAATCGGTAGTGAAAACCTTCACAACTTCAAAATGTTTGAATACTCTATGAAAAAAACTCAGTCTAAGTGTCAAATATTAAGAAAAACTTACGCTCATGAATTTGAAAGCGCAAGAGTAAGGTTCTGGAAGAATCAATTTCGATTGCCCAAATGCACACCAGGGTGGTTTCTGAGACTCGAGATAAATGGATATAATAGCGAGATATTTTTTGTTAAAACCGTTCTCAAGTTTTGGTTAAG
>JAQFYE010002115.1:0-19312 GCA_034694305.1 Protaphorura glebata | reverse complement strand
GACAGACGGACAGACGGACTGGGCATCCGCAATAAGTCATTTATTCCGTATATTACGTCGCACGACTTAATAAAACACGTTAATAGTTAACAAAAGTTCCGTAAAGTTAACACGTTAATAAAGAATTACACGTTAATAAAGAATTACACGTTAATAAATAATTACACGTTAATATAGATTCAAATCAAATCAAATCAAAATTCCAAAATGTCTTATGTGAATATAACCCTGGGGGCAAAACCTGGTTTTACGCCCAACGTAATCAAATGAGATTACATGCTTCCTGGGTTGAAGAAAGTTGTTATTTTTGTTTATTCCTCACTATGATGTCTCCTGACTACAAAATTTGATTTATTTGTCCAGACTCCTTGGCTAATCCCTTCTCTTGTGTCGACGAAATAAACAAATGTAATGGGTTTGGAATCATTTGGGATCAATTTGGTGAAGGTTTCAGCTGTATTTTTAACAAGTTCTAGCCCCCGCACAACTTCTCTCAATGTTACTCCCTTTCTCCTTGTCAGCATTTTCTAAACTCTTGACATCGAGTTGTGCCCGTAATTTTAGTGAGTCATTTTATCGTCTCGAGGATTTATAGACAGATACATATCATGTACCCGAACAATATTAAATAATACGCTTGTGATTCTATTCCTGGCTGGGAAGGTTCATGTAAGTAGAAAATTGTGGACCATTCTTTACGCTACGAGATTTCTAACGGTTGAGTGTGGATGCCAATGATGAACCCCAATCAAGGCAATTAAGTTTAGTTTTGTTAGGAAAGTGACACCGAAGAAAATTTTGTCTAGACGCTACGGTCTAGATTTCTGTGGAGTGAGACAGAAATCACGCAGAGTGTGCATGGTGACTCAAAATTAACGGCTGTCGTTGGATTGAAAGTTTTGGATAATTCCGAACGCGAATGCGATATTGTGAAGTATTGTATACTATGATTGCTAATTCTTATTTAATCATAGCATTAATAATAAATATATTAATATAAACACCGAATGCTTGTTATTTATGCCGCCTTTTGTTAACCCCTAATAAGTATGCGAACAAGCGGATTTTTTCAAAAACCTTGTTTACTTTTCTTGTGACTGTAAAAAAGTCGCTTATGGCACAAAAACACTTGGACATCCTAGCGAGGGAACTCCCCTAGGTGCGACTCATACCAGTTGCGCTACTGTGCTGTGGCCAAATATGCCGAAGCGCGTTTGCGCGCTGGTCACTTACAGTCGCTTGAAAATAATTATGTTTTTTTTAAGTCCAAAAAATAAGAACAAAAGCGAATAAATAACAAAGAGAGTCTTTATTCTTAAAATTTTAGAATGGGTTATACCATGGAACTTTCCCCAAAATCAGATCATTTCTTGAAAGAGAAATATTTTTCAAGAAACCGTTTTAATGGATAAAATAATAAATTCGGAGATGAAAGTACTCATACATTATGTAATATTCGCTTGTACTTTGTCCCATAAATCAGTACTTTGTATTTTACATTTAATTAAAAATAATTTCTGGCATAACAAAATTCATGCAAACATACATAGGTTATAGGAATGGATTTTTGTATAGTTAATTATTTTATTCATTTCTACGATTTTCTGGAGGAAGCTTTTCGTTGCCGATTTCCTAATTACCTATTGGTCTCATTATCAGATTTTGGAGGAAGTTCCGTGGGATTTTCTATTCCATGTCTTAAGACAAAAACTTCCTTTCCTTGCTTCTATGCACATTTTTCAAAATTCTTTCTGTGACCGTAAGTTACGGTCACAGAAAGAATTTTTATATATGGCCCCTTGCGCCCTAGGCCATGGCAGCCATTTTGGAATTTTGAAACATTTTTTTTCGACATCGCCATACTTAAAATTAGTATATGGGCGCTATCAGTTTAATTTATTTGCATAATTTAAATATTTTTATATATGGCCCCTTGCGCCCTGGGCCACGCAAGCCGAACTAATAATTTTCGGTGTCCTTAACATTAAATTTCAGAGTCCAAATTTATTCCGGCAGGTTATTGACGATGACCGTAACGGTGTCCAGCGCACAAAATCACTTCGGCGTAATATAGGCAACCCTAGGGACCTCCAGGAATGTTTGTAGCCGAATAGACGAGTTAAACCTCGAGTAGTTCCCTCGTAAATTTGACCATCCAAACAACCGGTATGGAGTTTTGTGGATGAATGCCTCGAAAATGATGATTTGTGACAACACAATTTATGTACACGAAAATGACATGAATTAATTTTAAAATAATACTTCTGATACTGAACGCCGAGAAATGATAAGCTCGGGCTTAATTTAACTGTGAGAACTTGAAAATATCGATCTTAGAAACAGATACGCGTAATCCTAATAGGTTATTAACGTTAGGTTTACAAGAAGTTTGACAATTCAGAGTTGTCTGAAATTAAGCGCGGAATATTATGGACCACCATACCATATCGTCGATTAAGTGACACAAGGCCGAATTTGCATATTAAGAAAATGTCAAGACCGTGAATATGTATTTTAAGAATTTGTCAAGACCACGAATATGCACATTAAGAACTTGACAGTCCTTGACTATGCATTTTAAGAAAATGCGAAGACTTGCGAAATATTATCATTCCAATTTTTTTATTGTCTTAAAAAAAGTCGAGAAGTGTTTCGTGCACCAAGTCATACTGAGTATTTGAAAACGGAATCACAATACTTCGTATATGATGAAATACTGAGGTATACAGGGTGTTTACGAAAAGGCGCCCGATTGCTTGTTTAATTTTTGGCTTGAATACTCAAATAGTTGTTATGGTCATGACAGAATAATTTGTTGATTTTAGTTAAGTAGCGGCGAAATCCTTGACACAATTGGATGAGTCATCCGGTGTTATTATCATTGAATTCTACCCGGATTTTTGTATGGAAAATTCTATATTATACTGGCTTCATTTTCGTGTCTATTTCCTTCGTCGTCAATCTTCACTTGGCTTCACATTCACTTTTAGTTCACGTTATATCCTTCTTATTCTTATGACGAAAGAAGAAATGACCAGAAGATTGACCAGGCAAGGGAAAGTGTGGATCACGAAAGATGCGAAGCAGAAAACAAATGGTTCGAAACTGGTTTTTTGAGACAAAATATTCGAATCAATTAATAACCGTAACATCTATTTTAGTATCCAGGCCAAATATTAAAAAAAACAATGGCGCGCTTTTTCCTAAACACCCTGCATATGAACATATTAGCATTGGCATTCAATTTTGTGGATTTCGACAACGGTCGTTGTGGTGAACCCGAAATTCGCCCAATTTGACCCCCTCTGTCCTAGTGTTAAGAAAAGTGGTCGACTACTCCACCGATTATGGTGAGCTGCTGAAGTGAGATTTCAAACATTGATCATCAATCTGGTTCAGTAGCTTCGTTCTGAGCCTTATTCCAATAAGATCGGCCAAGGCGTTCAATCGTGACATCAAGTAAAATATGTGGAAATACTTCTGGCTCACCCCGTATGTCATATAGGCGTCTTCCACCGTCATAGGATACTAGATTCGGATGAAATAATTATAATTGTCAGTGATAGCGGAATTTAAATTATTGAATGGAAAAGTGAATTTTTACTAAAAATATTGTAGATATTAAAATATACACGGGATGAATAATGAATATTATAACTAAGTATTTATTTCAAGCCATCATCAGTACATTTTACTATAATAACCAATCCAAACTTCTTAAATTAAGTAATGTTGAGAAAAATGTATATTAACACTTAAATAAATATTTCTTCTATCAGATAAAATCATAGACCAATATTAGACTGAATTATAAAACGTATAATACAAATGTGAGAATCTTTAAATCCGGCAGTTTTAATTTCTGCTATTTTTACAGCTCAACTAAGAAATCATTTTCAAAATATTTGACTTAAATCAAATGTTCGAAAAGTGCATCCTTTTGCTGAAATTGGTGCACTGCATAGAATTGAGTTATAATTTATATCACCCATTGTGCCCTATCAAAATATAATCTATAAATTGAGGTTCACATTCTCATCTTAAGTTACAATATGAACTACAAGGCACAAGATACATTAAATAAAAAAAAATAGTAACAAGCCTGTAATAATATGTTAGTCACCCTGTAGTTCCACTAAATACTAACCGCTGGTAAGGTAGACGGTAACACAAGTAAATAAGGAAAATTATCTACTCATTAATACAAATGTGGTCCAGAAGACCTTTCCTCATGTGTAACCTAAGACATTTGTTTAATTTGATATTTTTATAACTAATTCAAAATTAGGTAATTCTTATTATTTTTATTCGGTCAAACTTTCAGGGTTACATGTTCGATATAATTTGGTAACGAAGCCGCAATCTCAGCCCGTATAATTATCATTTTCTCGTCACTGGCACTCAGACCTTTTTTCCCCTATTAACGTAATGACAAGAAAATCCCAATTTGCACAAAAGTAGTTAAAGCTTATACAGCTTGAATATGCGCCATATTTCCTTGTAAGCTCTTGGGTTGTTTGGATTTGTAAGTGTAAATATTAACGTCACGTGTATCCCTAATAAGACAATCGACACGTATACTCTGTATGTTTGAATGCAGGGGTGAACACTCTAATAGAAAAACAAACAAACAAACAAACCGCAAGTGTTACATTTCGAATAGATTAAAAATAAAAATAGACAGAAATTCCTATTTCGAATCTCTAGCGCCTCCAACTAGTCGGCACTACACTATTTAAGAGCGGGTCTTTGATTATTTCAAGCGTTTTCCATGTTTTTGAGATTTTAATTCGAACAACTCTAGCACAGGCAGAGCAAAATCAAAAACAAAATGTTGCGAACAATCTGCACAATCAAATGCCAGACATAATTATAAGTCAAAATACCGTGTGTCGCAAAAGTTTGTGTATGTAGCCCCCTAATTGTCGCTCCAAGACACACATTATGTTATGTTACTAATATTCAAATCTGATAACTCACTACCACAGTGTGTTATTCAATTAACCTGTTCACTGCGGAGCTCACATATATGTGAGCTGGCTTTCCATATTTTACTTTAACGTTATGAGCATGTAATATGTTCGTTATAGTCGAATTTTATATCTCCGATAATTACGGTAAACCTCCAATTTCTTTCATATAGATAGTTTCAAATATTAGCCCAGGTATATGTGGGTATGTAGTGCATCCAGTGCATGACCCCTTACCCTACATTGTTCTAAAATGACCAAAATGACCCCAGGGTAGGTGGGGATTAGGTTATAAGGGATTAGGTAATATTTACAACTCAATTGGAAATATTACCATGTACGAGAGTCAACTCCTCGCGTTGTTGACGAACTACAAGCACTTCCTGGTCTGCGAGATGTCAATCACGTAGTTTCACAATAACATGAAAGTATTTTTATTCTTCAATCCGGCTTGGATAGAATTTAGTGTCAGATAATAATTTGCAAGAGAGATGCGACTTGCATTCTTATTGGGGTTGTGTTCTAATTCGTGCCAATCGGAATCCATAGAGAACGACTTGCCGTGAAATAGCGAACTGAATCAAGAGATTTACCGCCAACGGTGTCGAGATGGTGGCCAAGCTCAAGGAGAGGAAGTGAGTGACGCCTTGTCCTTGGCGAAAGGAAACAAATCAAAGTTGACCTTAGTCGAGGCGACACGGGACCTCTTTTATTTGGTTATGGGCAATATAGACTTCGATCTTCCTAAATACATCCCACCTCAGCAACATCGAGACGTGAATAAATTGATGGGAGGATTGAAAATGAACGAAACGGGACCGAGGCTTTCTCGAAACATTACTAACTGGTACCAGTAAATCCGTTGAAAAAGATAACTTTACTTAAGGCCATAAGGGACTTATTTTATATCACCCTGAGTGATTTGATATTGGAGGACAACAATTGGAATATCACTGCCTCACTGAAGGAGTATGTACTAATAAAGGCATCGGAGAAACAGCACGATTCAAGTAAATTCAGGAACTTGGTACTTATACTGATTGGTGTCACCACTGTCGTCATATACTTATTCTGGTTGCTGTATGCTGGTGGAAAGCAAGAGAGCAAAGCTTTCGAACTGTCCCAACACAATTGGAGATGGGAGAACTCTAAACTTACAAATGCTTATCACATTCAAATGAACTGTTACATAAAACACATTCAGATAGTGTTAAAAAAATAAAACAATGACAACTTTTTTTCTAAGACTTTATTCAATTAAATGAACGTTTAATTGAATAAAGTTTCAGCACTAAATGTGGGGTAAGCGCGACGCGCGACCACGATTCAGCACCCACTGTCGTAAAAATATATCTGAATTAAGAGACGTGACCTTGAAGAAGTCGGTATCCGGGTGTAGACACACCTGTTCTTAAGAGGACGGGTGTAAGTTAGTAGCCATACTGGTCCCATCGTCGAGACGCACATAGGGAATTGTCAATTTTATTAAGTCAAGTCCTATTCCATTATACAATTAAATACTGTACCGGGTATCCGGATATGATCGGAACACCTCTCAAATTAGGCGAACCGAAAAAATAAATTAGAATCAATCACAAAACCATAAGTCCCTATTATAAGCATTTTGCTGATTAGGTCTCGGGTTTCCGGGCAACTTGAGGGAGTCGCTCATTATTATTATAATATATCATATTCATTACTCTACCTGCGCGGGTCCGAGCATTTCTACAATTCGGATCTCCGGGTCTGAACAATATGAACTTTGTTTTTGACTACCCTGACCACGGTCCTCCCGTCAGTGTTATGGACTTCGTCTACCAGTGCTCCATAGAAACAATCCCCTATAGTTCCGTGACCAACGGGTTTGGTCCGAAACTTTCTTTGCAACAATTCTCATTAGCAGGTTTATGTGCATCAAGGAATATATTTTTCATGTCAAGGATATCATCTTTTCAAATATGTATAGTATCACTAGTTACGTGATGAATGACAGAAGTAGAGCGTTTAGTGCTAGAATAATAGAGAGGTATCAGATCTGGTAGTTGTTGACAAGTCCCCCTTACCAACCAGATATATTACGGTAAGTGAAAGAAAATTCGGACGTTCGTTAACCCGGGTAATACGTAACAAATTCTCAGTAGGCCCGAACGTGCGATAAGTGCGCGATAGTAAAAGTTAAACGACAAACAAGATATGCGCGACAAATTCTTAGATGAAGAAAACGGTTTCGTCACAATTGAGCAGTGGATTTGAACTGAGCCTCGACGAATTTTTCGTTTGTTGGAATGTCACTGCTAAAGATCGACTACGGATCATGAAACTTGTGCAAAGCTAATGGGAATCCAACGTTGTTTTTGAGTACTATTTGCAGGAAACACGGTAAATTTGGTGTTATGTTACGTTGAAACTCCTATCGAGAATTTGTTTCCGTTTGAAACTAGTTGTGGTCATTTAGCTTGCGGAATTTGGTATATCCAAATACGTTCCTTGGCTTATGGATAATTCTCCACTTAACTTGGTTAAACACATGTAAGAATGTGCACCATATAGAAATATTGTTCTAAACACTTGAAGATTTTTTTGCTACACCACATCTATATATACTAATACTGTTAATACTGCGACTAACATGGTAATATACTATTAGTCAGCAGCGGGTCTGAAGTTTGGCGGTTCGCATACTTCTGTCTTCTTCATAGCTTCCCGGAAAATGGCACAAATTAAGAATCAAAATTAATAACTTTGCAGGGTTCAAAATCATTTGCTCCGACACTACAAATTTCATATCTGGATTTATATCCCACGAAGAATCCGCTTGGAATGAAAGATCGTCTACAATGCGTTAGTATCGTCGACTACTCTTCACGTGATCCACATGTAACGTTCCAGGTATTTTTTTGAGTTCGGTGTCCAGTTAATTCCAGCTATAAATCGGTTTCCCGCCCTTGTATGACAGTCAGTCGTCTTCTCCCCAGTTCATTTGTATACAGCTGCTTTTTGGGGTCTTTCTTGGACAGTCCGGATAATCAGTAGTAGTCATTATCTGTATCAACTCCTTCCAGTTGATACATTCCTAGTTTAATTTTAGGTAATCCAGCCAAATATTTATTCAACTGATGTACATTCCTATGCCATCTTACCAGAAGTCAAGAATTTATTAATGAAAATCCAATAATCATATTTATATCAATTTCTATCAGTTGATATAGTTTCTTAGTGTAATTTTACCAAGTCCTATTCATAGTTTAGTGCTATTGTGAGCAGAATATTATTGTTTGATTAGTTTAAATTATTCCGTGTAAATGTGCCAATACTTAAGAACTTATTGCCTTAGATATTTTTGTTAAGAAAGATTTACTATATTAACCATTACGATACTATATCAATCATTTCAATCGATTAGAACAGAATCAGACCGCTAGTCACATATAGAATTTTGGTCATTGGCAACACCAATCTTGTCCAATATTAAATTTACAATAGACTTAGTAAAATTTAAACTTAAGTTTCGTGCCCATCAAGTTCAATTTGGAATCCCATAATAACTTTTCTATTTTTTAGTATTCATAATTATGAAAGAGCAAAGCTTTTGAGCGTTCATACACTATAAACCAAGAAAATGGCCTCCTTCATTGGAAAAAAAATGTTTTGTTCTGGCCGGACATGGCAACATGCCATTGCACTAAAAATGTTACGACATTCTTGTCCAAAAAAAATGGATTTTGTGGGAAAAGTAGACAATTAATCCAAATGCGTCCAAACTTTAACATTAACAGCGAAAATTCGTCGACATTGTCATCGAAATGTTCGAATAAACTAAATAAATGCTTAATTTAATGCAAGCACAGAAGATTGATTATTGAACTTTATTTATGACTACAACATAGCATTGTCATGCAGGGATGCGAAAAACAGCAACGGTAAAATTGGATACCCACTAAGAAGATCGCCAAGGCTTTTAACTTTGGCTCAAGCTGCGACGATGTTAGGAAAAACAAATCCAGCCTGTGAACCACAAAAGGAGATTGGGTAATGACAGTCATCAGTCATGAAAAGTCCAGCCCTGCCGCAGACACAATTGCTTACAGATCTGCTTATCTATCATAGTGTTTAATTTGTAATTCCGTATCATTTCATATCAATCGTAATGCGAATTTTGATACCACTAAGTTTCAGAAGATAGAAATAGAAGGTAGACATATCTCTTACGGACCCCCCCCCCGCAAAAAAAACGCCCTTTCTGGGGAATTTATTTTGAAACTTTAGATTTTCCCGTTTTTTGGAAAATTTTGAAACTTTTTTTGACATGACCATACTCCGGAATTAGAATCCAGTTCTACTGCAAATAGGTGTTGAGTGAAGAATATAATCTTCACCTTTCTCATTTTCTCGTAAAATTAACTTGCTCAACACTAATAGATAGAATATTGCGTGGAACATAAACATTATCTTATTGACGCTACGCTTGATCCCTTCATACAGATTGAAAGATGACACAGTCGCGACAGAGGTTACGAACTGTCAGTTCCTCTAGAGATAGAAACTTCCTTACCTAAGATCAGAAAATTGTAATGTCTGATGATTTGAGAAATGAAGCAAGGTCAATCAATTTACGTTGTCTATATGTCTAGATTAGTGAAGATTTTCTATCCTGCTAAGACAGAAAACGCTATTTAATATTTTCAGATACAATATTTTGGATTGTCTCGTTTTATGGAGACTAGTTTTTTATTCGTGTTCGGATGGTTACATTACCGGAGAGAGCAAATATAAAGCTTTGAGTATTCCAGGAGCGATTGCGGTTTTCCTTGTCTACATAATAACAAATCGCCGTACATAGTAGTGAAGTCATACATTACTTCGCCTTCGCTAATCGGCATCACTCGCAGACACGGGAGCAAGCAGTCTAGGAGATATAGATCTAGCCATTTACGGCAAGTAAGTTCTTGGAACAATTAAAGAATGGAGCATTTTGATATGTTCAGTAGCAGACTACGACAGTCAACCAAAGGAATGTCCGATATGCTGTTCCATGTGTAAAGAGATCTCTTGATACAGGACACTAGACTAAACGCTTGACGCAAATCTCGTAATAACGCACTGACATATACTGAGAAACTCACCACCAAGATTTGTGTGTCACCGTTGGAATGCTAACATCTCGAGAGATCTTAGAAGAACTGCCTATTTTGAGTTGACTCCACATAATAATGAAATATTCGTTGATTCGAGTGTGGAATGGAAGCAAATAAAGGTGCTTGATTGTGCACATTTCGGACTTCGAGCTGTCCATGATTGTCGTTACAGCTCTACAGCTGATCATGTCAGAATCTGAAGACTGGATGACGCTTTTGATATGTTTCGCGAACTTTACAAAGTTGAAAATGAATGTGTTTGTAATGGTTACGGCTGAATGAGGAAATTAAATCTTGGTTTGATTTATTGACTGATAATACAATATAGATTTGTAATTATTGGATTGGATTGGAAAAACCTGTCTCGCTTTAATTAAGTCGAGGATTTGCGCTTAAGGTTCAATCCGGCACCTCATTCGGGGTTCAAAGTTCAGTGTGACGACAATTCATACTGAACGCTATTAGAGTTCAACAACTTCCTTCCAAGAACTCAACCGTTTCGCGCTCGGATTTTGTGGTCTGTCTTTAAGAATTTTGTAAACTCGACTACTTCGTCTTCTCGCCAACTTTTCTAATCTTCATTACGCAAAATAGAAGATCTCACTTAGTCTTGAACAAGTCACTTCAGACAGCGGCCTGTCGTTGCGATTCGAATTGAATGGCAACTCTTGTTCAACAATTCCAATTATCTTGAAATGTGGTCTGACTGGTTCCGCCAAACTTAATACAGATCTCATCTCCGTTCTATCAACACAAATTTGCGTCCAAGGTAGTCGTCGTCAAGGAGCGACAAAGTTCATGAAGTATAAAGGCCGATGCATGCTGATGGCTGGAAAGTAATGTCTTCCATATGTAGAAATTTCCAAGTTCTTATTCACGACGAAATTGTTAGGAATTGAAGCCATTATTTGGCATAGACGATGCCGAGGCATCATATTATGATACCAGCCTGGACTCGGCCAGTTGAGACGGCGATCTGGACGGCGACATTGCATTTATGACTAATGATTGTTCCCTTGCCAATTTAATCTCCCGTGTCTTGTCGATCCAATCGTGACCAATACCTACAGTTGCAGTAGGAAAATCGGCAACTGGACTTGATAAATTACTTTGCAAACTATACCATAACAACTTTAGGAAATCTCAATTCGCTTTACTCTAACGTATTCGAGTTAGCGTTGAGATAAAAGTTTTCAGTGAGGAATGATTTAATATCAGGGAATTGTACTAGATATCTGTAGACGACAGAGGACTGAAGATCCCTGAATGGCCTTATTCTTAAAATAGTTCCTTCAGACAGCCGTCTGTCGTCCATGTGAAATAAATTAACTGTTATGCTGAATACAGAATTGCTTTATAAGATTTGTTAACTTTTTAATTTCGTTGTGGAACAGTGACATGTTGGATGAACTGCGTCCATATCAAAATGCAGACAGAGATAACATTCCAAACCACACACTCTAATGCATGTGACAGCGGATATTTAGGCAACATGGTTTTCCATGTAGTTTTAATGTTTCGTTTCAATTCATCCACTTTGACGGATGCAGGTATCACCAACAGGCAGTCAACATCTAACACTGACCAATGATATACTCGTCTAGTCTACTACTGCTATGGTCGACCCACGAATTCTTACTTCAGGGCAAGGTCAAGAAGACTCCAGCTAGGTGACATTTGAATTCTCACTTGAGCAAACACAAGTTGACTCACCTCAGGGGGGAACGATTCAAATGCGACACATGTGGAAAGTATTTTAAATGGAAGAAATTCCTGACAGATCATATCATTACACACGTGTAAAATATTTTAATACGCGATATCGGATTTCTCTAATTAATGTTTGAGAATATACAAATTCCTTTCAATTTGATATGTTAGCGTACTCCCTTTCTACCTTTCTCACAATCAGTAGGAATTAAATAATTATTAATTACTGTGCCTCACTGCTATAGACATGTCCAGAATCTCCTATTCCTTAAATTGAAATGGATATTATTTTTCAAAAGAATACGACGATTTCATGGCTTTTCTGAACCGACAAGGTAATGTTCATCATAATTAAGATTAAAACCTATGCTAATGTTAGTACATTAAGCTGTTTAACTGTGAGAAATATATTTCGAAGAAGTAAGTGAATATCATCTTAACGCTAGCCCAGGAAATCATTGCCATCAATGTGACATACATCAATTTCGCCATATATTCAATGGGTGCACCGGTTAACTGAGTTTCTGAAACAATATCTACCTCTACCGTTTTAACCAATTTTTTCACCTTCAGGGTTCCTTTGATCAAAGGGTAATCATTGATTGCGGATACTCGGATTCAAACCGTCTTGTTATGTATCATGCCCGCACTGCATGATGGATTAGAGAAGACATAATAGAAGATAATTAGAGAGCAAAGCATGTCCAGGCTCAAGCGACAGCAGCTCTTGTGTCCAGGAAGGAGTCACACGGCCTGAATATGAGCAACAACTACCACAGCGGTCAATCTGAGACCACACACATGATCTTACTTCTGTAAAAAACTTAATAACGGAAATGGCCAGTCTTTTCCTGTTAGGATGAAGGGGTGCTCCCTAATTTTACTACTCTTTCTGGAATCCATTCCAGAGAGTCTGGTGTGAGACATCTGGTGGGCGAAAGTCGAAAGAACAAGAATACTACAAGTGAGCTTCATCTTTACTCCTTTTCTTAAAATTTCAAAATGTATTCTTCTAAACAATGAAATACCAGGCTTTTATCCTAAATGTATGTGCGCTATCAAAGTGATGGGATGTGAAATTCCATGTATTTAACATCTGCCCGAATTATTATATTACCAACTACTGTTATTCGTAGAGTTGGGTTGAAATCAGATCTTTCTCTTAACCGGTGAATCATTTATTTAATGCGTCAGCAACGCTTCGGACTATTCCACAATATTCCACAAAACTCGGACTACTGTCGGACTTCAAAAAATTAATCGTTTCGCTGGCGCCTTCCAGCGAACCATCGCAGACTCAATCATCACAACTTATATTTTTTTGTCTTCGTCACAATCTTTCTCGTCATCTTAATATTTTATGATTTTATGTGTGTTTAACGGTTCCAGAAGGACAATAAATTCTAGGCCTGTCGTGACAGAACACCAAGCACAGCGAGATCCGAACCCGTCTATTTTGACCAAATGTTATTTTGTTTGTGCATTTTAGTGGTAATTGTAATATTGTGTTAACATACCTCGGCTCCCTCATATAATTATAATTTAACGTTCGGCTATATACGCCCTTGTCAAATTGTTAAATTCGACCATTTCAGACGGTTGTTTCTAGAAAGAATTGTGTTAAATTGAACTGTCTTTAAGGAAAGACAGTCCAGTCCAATGTATGCGGTGTATATGGTTGAATATAAATATGTGAATATCGTCAGTTAATACTTCAATACTTAACAAGATTTGTTTTCGAAATCCGTTATCATACCTAATCCCGTATACCTAATATCATATCGAATGGAATAGAATTCTATCGCTAATTTTAACATATTATAGGTATGGTGAGTGTAAAGTCTTTGCTACTGACTGGCGTCACATTGTTGTTATATTGTATTTTTTCAGCTTTATTTATTCCTGATAGGTATTACTGCTGGAGAAGCTCTGCCTACCAAAAAATCTATTTATGATTATTTTCTATTTTTTCGTAATGGCTAGAGACCTCATCTCCAAAGGGGACGTGCACAAATGTGGAAAGTGGACGTTACACACAGTTTATCATGTAAATAGCAGAGGTTCGTCCAATTGAACTCGGTGTTCTCACGAGTTCTACATCGAACCTTAAGGGCCCTTAGGTCGTAAGTTATGATACGCGAAGGTACGGAGGACTGGTGGTACGACTAATGTTGTGCACATGTCGTTCACATACGTATGACACAATTTAAAAATTTTATTCTCATTATCAGATAAGGACATTCTGAACAATTGTACGGACAGTTTGAAAAATATTGAAGGGCAACTGATAAAAAACAGGAAAGACAAACTCCGACCACGCCGTGCAGTGATATAGAAGATCTGTCGCGGATGCTAGGGCATTTCGATCCAAATTTCTTACTTCAATTACAGACAAAGACGAGAAATATTACATGGTTTCTAAGTACGTAAATAATTATTTATTTATACGTAGTGAATTAATGTATCAATTCGTCGTCCAAAATATAATAGAACACTCGACAAAAGTTGGTTGCCGTCGACCTCTATTATTTTTGGATGACACAATTTAAAGATCTTGTTCTCATTAACAGATAAGGACAGTCGGAAGAATTGTACGGACAGTCTGAAAAATATTGAAGGGCAACTGATTGAAAACATGAAAGACAAACTCCGACCACGCCGTGCAGTGATACAGAAGATCTGTCGCGGATGCTAGGGCATTTTGATCCAATTTCCTTACTTCAATTACAGACAAAGATGAGAAATATTACATGGTTTCTAGATACGTAAATAATTATTTATTTACACGTAGTGAATAATGTATCAATTCGTCGTCCAAAATATAATAGAACCCTCGACTAAAGTTGGTTGCCGTCGACCTCTATTATTTTTGGATGAACATTCTTAAAGTAAAACCGATAGCACAAAATATATGTTCGTTTGTCGATTTCGGTTGAAGCAATTCACCGATCGAGGGTCATCAATCTCGCTTTCGCAGGTTGTAGCGATTCATACGTTTTATGACGGACCAGCTAAAGTGAGGTTATAATTTTGATGCGACATGTTTTTTTTATTAAGGTTATTACGTGGAAAACGAGGTGCTGCACTCCGTGGAAAAATTCATCAATAGAAGAATAACTTGTACTAATGTCAGATTGATAACTGTTATCAACTACATCAATTGTCTATGTGTAACGCTAAGTGTGAAAACATTTAAGCCAGACACAATATTTTGCGGTTAAGAAACCGTGCTGAAAAATATTGGTGACGGACATGAAACTAGAGACATGTCATCCATCCAAATGGGACGTCATTCCTTCAAGGCCCAATAATTTCGAACAATTTTGGAATTGGAAAATGTGATTGCCGGATATCCCGTGACCATGTAGTCCCCTTTACTCATTTGCACTTCATGTTAGACAACCAATCCTGGTATTGGAGTGACTGCGAATTAATTAGCCGCTTGTCAAAATCGACTCAAATATGTTTATGCCCGAACCAAATCCTAAGAAAAGGCAAAATTTCTGCATCACATTTTCGCGGGATCGTGTACAACGGTTGCGCTAAATGGCTGCGAAATAAATTAGAATTCACATTTCTGATTCATTTTGCTAAGGCCGATTTCACAAAGTTATGTACAATTCCTATAAGTCAATGCCTTTTACTTTGACAGATTTGACAAAACGTTCAAAAAGGGGGAATTATTAGTACAGTTAGTAAGTACCTTTAAGTAACTCTAGTACTTCATATCCATTCGGATTTGTTACATTACCATTCTCATTCATACTGCAGTCCATCAACCTGAACTACGTGCAATACAGTCAAAACGAAAGAGATGCCGTTGACGTTATTAGCATGGTGGAAGGAGTGAGCACAATTCAGTAGCATTTATATATATATGTATAAGTGAAGCTAAGTGCGTAAAGTCGTAGTTTGCGTTTGTTACTGAAGTGTGCATGGTGTGAATTATTGGAATCAAAATTTATGAGAGTTTGGCTAATCAGATCGAAAAATATAATATAAAGCGAGACTCCGTCGTCAGGTTTGTTTGAATGAAAGATGATATTCTTATAAAACAGTCAGTCTCCAAGTATATGCGACAAGACAAACTCGTAAACCATGTAAAATTGAGGTGCAATCGTATTTTGAACCTAATTAGAGTTTGCCAGGGCAGTGTTTATTCGATGCTTCAAAACATGCGGACCAATACTGTAAATGAGAACGGAAAGGATCGAATGACATAAATACAAATCTCGGTGAAACCTACCTAATTTTAGTATTTCTTTTATTTCAATTAACCTCATCCGGGTCAAAAACCTAAATAAATTTACGATTAAACCGTATGACCAGTACCCCCCGGTTTAACCGTTACAAATTGAAGAAGTGGAAGTTTGCCCAAGCAAACTCATTGTTTCGATTCATTTGACAATATTTCCCTTTTAAGCGGTTTTTAACAACGTTTAGGTAGGTTTAGTTATTTTAATTTCTTCAATTGAGTGGTGAAATATAATTCCGGATACTGCATGGACTTCCGGTATAGGATTTTATGGAAGCGTCTTTACTGCAGCACGGTGTCCGTATTATCCTGTCAGTTGTTCTCTCTTCTGAGCCGGCAGTTACATTAATAATTGTCGTAATTGCGTAGTACCTCTCCCAATGTTCCTCATGCCACCCCACCCTCATGACTAAACCGAATGCTTCAGAAATAATAACCTCCGTACCTAGTGACCCCATATCTAAAACAAGCGAAACTGCTCACCCAGGTAGTGCAAAATCAACGAGAAAAGCGAACGTCCCCTCAGGACAAAGGGCAAAATCTGACATTTACACCATTTTATTGCGAACTAAGTTCTCCGCAAGAGCAGCATACTCTAAAGCAGAAACTCCTGTCTGTGTATCCACCTGCTACGTCACCACGATGGAGACGAAACTAATTCTATCTAAAATGACAACAGCGTATTAAATGATGCTGACGGATATCGCCAAACAGGAAACATTGCAAGGCAAGGATTCCATGCACTGGTGAGCAAACTGACATCTTTCCAAGGCCGATTGACTGCTGAAGAAGCATGCAACGTGATACAATACAAACAAATAAGGGAAGTCCAAGAGGAACTAGACCTGAAGTCCGCCAAGCTTACCATTCAACAAGGAATTTATTGACAAAATACATGAACGAAGGCACTGGACACATGTCCTGCGAAACAACCTCGTCATTAGAGCTTTGGCGGAAAAATCAAAACGAAACAAGCGAGTTTATCGCTATCAATAAAATCGATCACCTGAATCATCGCAGTAACTGATGGCAACTCAGATGTTGTTTTATCTTTCACGTCATGGCAAGACGATAGAAGGTAGATCCCGCGTAGTATTACTCCAATATGAGCCGCTTAAGAAAAGACAAAGTATGGAGTGCTCAACTTGCTATAGAACGTCACCGAATTTTCCAAATGTTTACATTGATGGCGACTACTCTGCGGCAGCCAGGATCAGCAGTATCTCTAAAGACAAAGCAAGCGGTGTTCAGGAATGGAGCATACATCTGGCTGCAACTCTGCATAGGCACGCGGCCAGCGCACTCAATCTCCCCGACTCAACAAAGTGCAGTTTCGTAATGCAAAAAGCATTCTTTCAAGGTCGACACGTATACATTATAACCCGCGCGGTGTACCAGTGTTTATAGTACCCCCTCCCCCCCTAACCACCCAGTTCAAAAGGTTCCAACCCACACCTATTTCCGTATATTGACCTCTTGTACTATAATGTTAAAAGGTTACGCAGGAAAGGCACTGAATTCTATACAACTTTACTCAGAAGAGACGCAAAAAATATATTAGTGACTAAATCAGACCGAATCTGTATAGCATTTCACTTTACGAGCGACAACATTATTCTATTCTTTGCATATATCTCACCGGACGGATACAATAAGCTAGCAGCCGAGCACATTTTCTCCATGATCTCAGAACGATATAAACAGGGTGGTCCTCCTAATGGGGGATTTAAATGGCCGAATTGGCGAAGAGGATGTTACTTGCCCGTCATTCCGTAAAAGACAAGATCACATCGTAAACTCTAGAAGAAATCTTATTTTCAAATTAATTGTGGAGTTTTCCCTCCTTTGTTTGTTTGTTTCATTTTGAGTGTTTACCCCGATGCATCCCGAGAGTGCATGTTGAAGATTATGTATAACAATTACATTTGCTTATCGCAAATGTCAACACTTGTGGAGAAGAGGATGGAAATATAACTTTCGTTCATGAGGCCAACAAAGGAATTAGTGTGGTTGATCTTTTCCTATATTCCCGGGCTTGTGCTCACTTTGTGAAGAGTTTAAGTGTTGTAATAAAATTAGCAATAAATTCCTTATTATTCTTATAACGTTCCCCGCATCATATTATAACTTTAATGTGAACTTAAGTTTAGCGCGCCTCACCAGTGCAAGCGTTAGGAGATACCACTCATTAACAAGTCAGAGAAATTATTCAAAACCCAATCGGTTATCGGAACGCCTACCCGGTATTTTCGGGTTGCGATTTATAAGCCCACTCGACTGGTCGGGTTGAAAAGTGGTCGAAATCGAATCCAGAGAGAATGGTTTAGTTTACAATTGGTCTCGTTCGAATTCGAGCGGAAATGTCGGATTCGCGTTTATGTCCGACCCGACCAGAAATCAATTCGACCCGATCAGAACTTTGGTAACACTAAAATTCCAAAAGTTTGACTGAATACTATAATAAAAACCATGATCTGACTTTCTGCTTAATTATGATTTTACCCCAAATTAACAATCTGTTCATCTTACGTCGGGGGAAACTAGAGAGAACATTGTCATCGACCTACTTTAGGCGTCGCCTTGCCCAATTTTCAATTGGCATTGGCGACTCTTACAATCAGTAATGATGTTGTGTTCTGCGAACTATGAGGTAAATATTGAGTCGAGAATGATCCACTTCAATCCAATGTCGCGAGTACTCCAGATTTGTAGTTAATTGTCTTGTGTGATTTCCGCTGCTCTAAAAACCTGAAATAACATCAAATATAAAGCCCGGTTACACTCATCCTTTGTCATATTTTAGTGAATCACATTCAGAGTTATATCACAGATAAATTCTTTTAAAAATATATACTTCACTTTCACCCTGAATGCCGAGGGATTGAACCTATTAAGTCAATCCGCCTTTCGGAATAAACTCACCTTATCAATATTGATTATCTGAGAGTATAATTTTCTTTACACTTTTCTTTTTTCCACTCCATAGCACGTGGTATTCTATATATCCGATAAAATAGTTCACAATCCTGTCAAAATATGTTATTCAGTCACCCGAAGGTTAAAATATCAATATTCGAAAATTGTTATATTAAAGGTAAGGTAGAATATTAAATTGCTAAGGGGCACACATATTTATGAGACGCCCTACCTGTACACTGCTAATGAACTCAAACGAACTTATTTTGTAGATGCGTAATTTATAGATTGTAGAGAAAAGTGTCGATGCGTTTATTTAGCTGGCA